>MJVA01000670.1:2161-40456 GCA_001939245.1 Talaromyces wortmannii
AAAAATAAAATATAGTAGACTAAATATATAATAATAAATAAATATCTTTATATATTAAAGTCTTTATATAGCAATTATAGTATTATTATATAAGCTATACTACTAGCCTTATATTAATTATAATATAGCTATAATTACTATATAGTTATATATCTAATATATCTTTATTAGATATATATTTATTATTATAGTATAGCCGCACTTTTAGATATATTTATATTAAGTATATTTATATAGAACGAATACATATGCACTAAATATAATTATATTAAAATAGTATAGCCACACTATTCTAGTATATTTACACTAGTTATTTTTATATTAGATTAATATATTTATATTAACTAGATTATATAAGTTTCTATATAATCACTTTTGTCTTTATTAATACAATTGGATAGTCTACTCTATAGAAGTTTCGGGTTAGTTTTACTTATCTAAGTAGCGTCTGCTACTGTATCGATTGGCTGAGCGATAAGCAATCTTCTGACACATTTCTATAATAATATATAATAATAAATTTTTAATAATTTACTTAATTCTTAATATATTTTTATTATTTTAAAATATTTAAAATATATTAAAAATTAGATACGTTGTTTTGATTTTAAAAAACTAACTTAAAACTATATATTTTTATATATAAAAATTAATAAAATTTAAGAAATATATATAAAATTGATAAAAAATAAGATAAAATATATTACTTATTTAATAAAATATTAATTTTATATATAAAATATTAATTTTATATATAAAATAAAAATTTTAAAAGTAATTTTATTTTTATAACATAAATTTAAAATAAAGTAAAATGTATTATTTATTTAATAAAATATATATTTTTTAAATTAAATAGTCTAGTTAGAATAAATCTAAATTACTAATATTATTTAGCTTTAAAATTATTAAAAATAATCTTTAATTTAAGAAAAATCTAAACTAAATTACAAAAAATTAAATTTTTTAAAGTAATTTATAAATTTTTAATTATATAATTAAATTTAAATAGATAATTTATTCTAAAACTAGAAAATCTAGTTTACTTTTACTTTAAGAGAATTAAGCCCAAAACTTTAATAGTTTAAAAGAAAGCGGCCCAATCTAGATTGGAACTGTCCTAAATGACACTCTAACTCTTTATCTTAAATAATCTTTTTAAAAAGTTATATAATAATAAGTTAAATTAAATAGTAATTACTATTTTAAATTAATTTTTAATATAATTAATCTTTTAATATTTTAAAGGTTTATTTTAGTATTATTAGCCGCAAGTACTTTGTTCTTTTAATAGTTCAATGTTCGTATTCATATTCAATATTCAATAACTATATGCACATATGTGTCAACTTATTCTTGCTATATAACTGATCTGTCTAAAAGCAAATCATCAAGTGTATTTTTTTGTATTTTGATAACAGATCACTTTAAACAAATCTCACTCTGTATGTTGTGTTTCAATATAGCTGTTCATTAGACTAAATGTACTTTATAATTTCCTTATAAATAAGGACTGAATATATTAGCTAGATTGTGTGATATACAATCAAAAGGATACTTATGCTTTAGTTACTTTTTGTTTAGAGCATCTTTATTCCTATTAACTTCAAAAAAACTGTTTTAAAATTAGATCTGTACTTAAATTATCTTTAATGTTATAATATAGTTCTAAATATAAATATTATAAGGTTTTCTTAACTATAATATATTTAGCCGGGTTAAAGACTAATAGTTTCTCTAATAAATCTAAATAAGATAATTTATCTTAAAGAATAGTGTTTTAAAGATCTTTTTCTTAAGTAGTAATAAGTAGATATATTTATATACATAGTAGAATTTGATACTATAATAATCTTCTAAGGTGGATGTGCCAAGTATATCTAGAATTAAGATGATATTACAAAGTCAATATATATAAAGCTAGAATAAAACTAAACCACTAAAAGAAAAGTAGGCTATTAAATAGTAAATACCATTGTTAATTATTTTTTATAAAGATATTATATAGAGAATAGATAAAGATAAGACTTAATAGTAAACCTATAGTTCGCTATATAATTAAACTAATTATTAATCTTTAATATTTTTTATATAAAGATTAAAGTATGTATATTTTTTTATGTAATGGTTTAGTAAGTCTTTATAAAACTCATATAATAAGATATAATATATAATATGTATTAAAAGCTTTATAATTTTATATTATTTTTTTTTAAAAAAATCTATACTAATAGTATTTATATAAATTTTTATAAAAAATATAAATAAATTTAAATATTATTATTATAAAAACTAGTATATATAATATAAAAATAATTATTAAAATAATTATTTATAAAAAGAAAAAATAAATTTATTACTACTCTTTTTTTTATAAAAAAAATATATATACTCTTTCTCTTTTACTTATATTAATAAGAACAAGGATTAGAATAATAATAATAAACATAAAATTAATACTTTATTACTTAATTTATTAATTCTTTTATTTTAAATTTAAAAGCTTTATATATATCTTTCAAAAATATATTTCTATCTTATTAGTATTATCTTTAATAACTAGCTATTCATTTTAATTTAAAATATCTTAACTAAATTATAAAAATTATAAAGCTAATAGTAATATATACTATTAATTAAAAAATATTACTAAAATATTAAATATAGCGATATATTATTAGTCTAAATCTTTATTTAATTATTAAAAGAACAAAGTATGTATCAATTGATTTTATCACTGCTAGTACAATATCATGCAGAGAGATATACAATACTGGAGCTACATATCAATGCCCACTACAACACTTGAGGCACTCCGAGTGACCACTGATTCTGGAACTTCTCAGCTTCTTTCAATGTTCCTATACCTATCTACTATCTATAGTATAAATTGATAATTATCATCATTTAAGGTATACAAAAGTCGTCCCATTCGTCAAATTGATCAGATGTTTACAATATCAAACCTTGACTGGAAGATTACTCTCTGTATGATAGAAACTTTCCGAACGCAACATATGAGACAACTGAGATATTTATCTTTCTCACAAATGTCCCAGAATCATTAGGCTGACAGTTTTTTAAGATTAACTTTATTCAATGCAATACCTGACTTTTAAATGATATGTCATTCCTTGATCATCGATAACATTTTAAGTGCCATAAATATCATTTACATCCTGTCTGACGTTCGTCTGGACCAGTCTACCATAAGCAACAATCTACGACACCGTATCGTCTATATGACTAACAGGTTAGCTCGTAGAGGCCTAATTCTTAGTCGCATGATTGAAGCAACCCATTCCTTGCGCCAGGGTCCTTCCTCGTTTCTTTTAATAGCCGAGGGTTTCCTGACGAGATGTAGAGTTGGGATCAAAATACGGCCTCTCGCCCACACAAAGAGCTCTCTTGCCCATCCGTGGTCCCAAGTGGTCGTAATCCCATGTCACACAGTGGAAAACGCTACGGTTGTCCCAGATAGCTAAAGCCATAAATATTAGATCCCAAAAATTGCAAAGCTGGATAACCTCAAAAAGATTCTTACCAACGTCATTGTTCTGTTTCCAACGGATTCTCGCCTGCGTGTCATGGTTTTTATAGAGGATGTTGATAATCCAGTCGAGAAGCATGGAGCTCTCCTCAGGGGCCAAATCTTTAATACTCTCTGTGTTCTGACCAAGAGCGTAGATGGATTTCCATCCTGTCACTGGGTTGGTTCTTACCACAGGGTGCTCGTGTCGGAAAACAGTGCCAACATTCTGTGGGCATCCTCTCTGCTCGGTGTACATGGAGAACTCTTTGTCTCTAGCGATTTGCTCCAGCTTCTGTATTGGGGGCTTAGTAGTCTTTCGGGTTTCTTTTGGTCCGTGTAAACTTACGGGACTGGCATTAATAGCTGTGAGAGTCTCTAGGAACTTCTGCATCGGTGTTGAAATTCGGTCGTACAGCTGATAATAATTGGTCCTCAGGTTTCACAACAGGTAGCAAATTTCCATATACTCACATCACATCCCGAGGCAAACAATGTGTCTTCACAAAATAGGTTTTAGTGTCAAATGTTCTCAAAAACCTGGTTAGCTTTTAGGGTCAATAGCGTACCTCCTCCAGTTTCAGGAACTTCAGTAAGTACAAAGACAGAGTAGTCTCCTGGCACTGCCTCAAAACCGAGATCGGAATGCCAGTTATTATGAGATTGGACCTTCTTCTTCTGGTGTTGCTCGGCAGCGTACACTGCTTTACGGTCCTCGGAGCTGACGCAATTGATCTGGTTATCAGCTCCGCCATGATCCCTTTCAGAATTGAACAGGGGATGGATATGAAGTCCGTTTTCACTTGGTCTTCCTGTAAGCTCGCCCAGCCGTATGGCAAGTTTCTTGATGACCTCGGTGTCAACACCATCTTGGGCACGGAAGACAACAACACCACGCTGAGACACTTTTTTACGAAAAAAAATCCAAATTAATTAGGTAAAAGAATATTTATTATAGTAGATGGAGAATAATAAAGCTCACCGGTGATTGCCAAATCCCTCAATAACTCATCGGAATTCGGAGCATTCATCCATTCAAGAAGCTTGGCCGTTGGGTATTCTCGTCCAAGGACTGGAGTGACCTCGAAAGACTCGTATTTGTCCAGAGCCCCAGTCAGCTCCAGCGGTCCCTTGAACCTCGGAAATGGACCAGGGTTCTCTTTTGCTTGAGCCATTTTAAGAGATGTTGTACAGCTTATGTTTGATATGTGAAAAGTAAAGAGTTGCGTCAGACCCAATGTATTTGAGGTAAGTCAACCTTTTAAGCCCCAGGGTAATTACAGTACAAAGTAGTTTTCTTTGAAAGTCTGGACTGAGAATCCGCCTTCTTGTTCACCGCCATGTGAATGCTGACAATCTTCTTTGGGTTGGTCAATGGTTACATGGCGATCCCGAGTGGGTCGAACATCGAAGGATCTTTCAATCGGTGCTGCAGTGAGAAACCGGGGTGTTCCAAAATCTCCACAAAAGATAGTCTGTGGGGCTAATTATTGAAAATTTTTAGTATGACTCAAGGCTGTCAGGCTGAGTCAGATCGCGCGAAAGACAACGCACCTTATCCGCTCGCCTGGGCCTGGGGATTCTTCAGCTCTATTATGTACGTCTGGTGCGGGCTTGCTGTTGCAGCAATGTTGGAAGCCGAAATAATCACAATGCTTGTCGGTGAGGTCTTGCGCCGTGATATGTATGTATCGGTGTAGTGCTTAGATTATATATACGCTTTTGTGCTGTGGATTATTACGTACATGTATTGAAAGTTTGAGCGCTTTCTCCCACTTACGCTGCTTCATTCTGTGCGAGTACGCCTTATACTGGCCATATCCTCATCGTGCCGCAGTTTTGCTATCCTTGTCGTCGTTTGATCAGGATTGCCAGAATGAAGTACGTGCTCGTGACAGGAGGTGTCATTTCCGGCATCGGCAAGGGCATCATTGCCTCGTCGACGGGCCTCCTGCTCAAAACCGAAGGCCTCAAGGTCTCCGCCATCAAGATTGACCCGTACATGAACGTAGATGCAGGCACGATGGCACCGACAGAGCATGGAGAGGTCTTCGTCTTGGATGATGGTGGGGAAGTCGACCTTGATCTTGGTAACTACGAGCGGTACTTGAATGTGAAACTCACGCGCGAAAATAACATCACGACCGGTAAAATCTATCGCCATGTTATCGAGAAAGAGCGACGGGGCGACTATCTAGGGAAAACGGTGCAGGTTGTGCCCCATCTCACAGACGCGACACAAGACTGGATCGAGCGAGTCGCAAGAGTGCCAGTGGATGAGACTGGCGCAGAGCCCGACGCGTGTGTAATCGAGCTAGGAGGTACTGTCAATGACATAGAGAGCGCCCCCTTCCTCGAGTCGGTGCGCCAGCTTCGAAGACGTGCAGGGAAGAACAATTTTGTCCATATCCACGTTTCCCTTGTCCCTCAAATCCACGGCGAGCCAAAGACGAAGCCAACACAGCAAGCAATAAAGGACATTCGGGGTGCAGGCCTAGTACCAGATCTAGTATGTCCCTTAAAGCCGTAATCGACAGTCCCTAAGCTGACGGCCCTTTAAAGATTGCCTGTCGTTGTGCAACCCGTCTCGAACGTCCCGTGATTGAGAAGATTGCTGCTTACTGCCAGGTCGATGAAGAGCAGGTCATTGTTGTGCACGACATTGAGTCTACTTACCGCGTCCCAATTTTGCTTAAGGAACAAAAGGTATCATCTCTTCTTACAAGCATGTTCGACCTCGAGAAGCTTGGGATTTCCGAGGCGCAGCGAAAGCAGGGAGATGACACCTGGAAGGCTTGGGAGTCCCTTACTGGTGTGACCAAACAGCACCTAGAGACAGTTTCCATCGCCCTGGTCGGCAAGTATACCAATTTGCACGATTCATACATGTCCGTCATCAAGTCCCTTGAGCATGCGTCCATGGCCTGCAACCGCAAGCTTAACGTGATCTGGGTAGACGCTGAACATCTCGAATCACACACCCAGAATGGTGACCCGGCAAAATTCCACAAGGCATGGCACGATGTGTGCACAGCGCAGGGCATTCTCGTCCCCGGCGGCTTTGGAAAACGCGGCACCGAGGGTATGATTGCAGCCGCCAACTGGGCGCGTGAGAACAAGACGCCCTACCTCGGAGTGTGCCTAGGAATGCAGATAGCGGTCATCGAATACGCCAGGAACGTATGTGGAATAGCTGCTGCTGGCTCCGAGGAGCTGGACGGTGTCCACGCGGACTCGAAGATTATCGTCAACATACCAGAGATTGATCAGGTCAGCCTGGGCGGTACTATGCGCCTTGGCCTGAGGCCGACATACTTCCAGAGTGGCAGTGAATGGAGCCAGATCCGCAAGCTCTACCGCAAAGCACAAAAGTCGCTCGTCAACGGCCATAACGCTGCCGACGCTAAAGAGGTCAATGGTCATGTTGTCAATGGTCACGCTGTCAACGGCCATGCTATCAATAGCAAGGCGGACAAGGACATGCCAGCCGTCCTCGAGCGCCATCGCCACCGTTTCGAGGTGAACCCGGAGTACGTCGAGCAGTTATCCAAGGCTGGATGCAACTTTGTGGGTAAGGATGACAGAGGCGAGCGCATGGAGATAATGGAACTGAGAGATCACCCATACTTTGTCGGCGTGCAGTTTCATCCGGAGTACCTTAGTCGTGTACTCGAACCCAGCAGGCCGTACCTGGGTCTAGTCGCGGCCAGTATCGGGGAGCTACAGGGAGTGATCGATCATGGCTTGCGGAATGGAACTGCATCCACTAACGGAAAAGTCAATGGGTTCCATGAATGAAAATGTCGACAGGTTAAAGTTGGCGGGTAGTCGGATACTCGCGTAGTTCAATGTTGGTTACCTGTACGACATAAACTATATTCGGCTATCTGCATCTTAATATAAGGGCTTAATTATTGTTAATTTCAAGATGTATTAATACGTACATATAGCAATCAGCAATTGACATCGTATAGAATATTCTCTTATTGATGTCCTTCCTGTCTACTCATGATCTATGATCTTATGCTTTTCGGGCCCGTCTCCTCGATTTTATAGGCCCATGGGTGCTGCACTTCGCCATGCATGATTCCTCCCAGCCTCGCCCTGAGCTTCTTAGCATACTCGCCTGCGAGACCGTCCTCGCCCAATGGCACCTCAATTGATTGCCCTTTATAGTGGATTTCGCCAATCGGGGCGATAAAGAATGCAGTGCCACACGCAAAACATTCCACCAGGCGGTCTTCATTGACAGCTTTGATCAGGTCGTGGATAGTGAACTTGCGTTCTACGACATCCAACTCGCTGCTCAGTATCTCCTGGGCCGTCTCCAACACGCTCGCTCGTGTCACACCCGGCAGGATGACCTGGTCCTCTAGTGGTGCTGTGACCAGCTGGGGGCGATCTCCGCCTTTCTCTTTAATAATTGCAAAGAAATTACAAGCGCCGGCCTCCGTCACCCAGCCCTCCTTGCCAAACAACCATAAGATCTGGTCAAACCCCTTGGCAGCAGCAGCAGCGCTTGCCACTATAGACGGCCCGTAGTTGGCGCCGACCTTGGAGTTACCGAAGCCGCCGGGCCATGCGCGAACCATATCTTCTTCTGACGCAAGCAGTCGCAGACCAGCTCGTTTATCCTTGCTGTTTCCTCCAGGTCCAAGGCTTCCTGCCGGGTCATCGAACGCAGGGAAGCATACGAGCATGACGTATAACAGAGCCTCGCTGGCCTTCTTGACAGCCAGTGACGGTTGTGTTGCGATGAATGTCGGGCGAACGTACAGGTAGCCCCCGGCCTTGTCAGCAGGCAGCCAGCGTGGTGCATCTACGGCAGCAAGAGCATGGATAAGCTTGAGGAGTTCATCTGGAGGGAATTCGGGCAGCGAGACGCGCGTGGCCGACGTGAGCATTCGTTTCGCGTTGCGATCCGGCCGGAAGAGGCGCGCTCGGCCGTCGTTGCCACGATATAGCTTCATACCCTCGAAGCACTCGGTGGCATAGTGTAGCGTCGATGCTGTTGGCATCAGAGATAGCGGGCCATACGGTACCAGCTGCGGTGCTTGCCATCCACCCTTTGCGACGTCGTAGCGAGCCAGGATCATATGGTCAGTCGCTTCGCCCTGTGCCCACAACTCAGGCGAGTTTGGAGCTGGGATGGCACGCGGCGAGTTCGTGAAGGTATATTCCAACCGTGAGGCATCGAGGCTTCCATTCGTATTGTTTTGTTCGCCATTGGAGACGCTCTCAGTCCTGATCGGTTCTGGCATGATGCCGGCTATTCCATGTAAACTATTTCAGTATGGCCTACGAAATAATATAGGTATGACACTGACATATAAAAGGTTGAGAAGTTACTGCCAGTTACACAATTGGCTCAGGTGAAGGCTCTCCATACAATTGAGTTGAGAAGGTGACTGCATTGCAAGAAGAAGAATAGAAGTCTAGCATGACATGGGTATCAAGCCCTAGCCCTAGCCCTAACCGTGACCAGCTCGTGCAGGGATGCGAAGATTGGATAATCCTTGTCATGTTCACCATGGTCAGAACTTTCACAGCACCTTCTAAGACCTGACATATTATTCTAGATTAACCAGATGTAAGACAAGTTTAGAAGCGATCGTCGGGGCTGACGCTTTCTGACTGTACCGGGACTAAAAGAAATTTCTATGATTACGTAAACACTAACTCTAAATCTCGACTGAATAGCCTACCGCTTATACGCAACATGGAAATGCTCGATGCGAAGGATTCCTCAACTCTGCATTCACACAATTATTGCGGTGGAAAATTATTCAGGCCAAGCAACCCGCAGCCGTCCGTAAGCTACATCAGCCGTTCTCTCGCCAAGGGACTGCACCTTATTGAGCGGTGAGCCGATATGGCGATATTTCTATACTTACATACAATGATGACAAGCTGTGAGGATTGATCTCCGGGATATTAACCTATAGGATTCTAGCTGGGTCATCATTTTGTAGTAGTGTTGACGAAATTGTTCAGCATAAGGCAAAAATTATACCTCGCGCCGTTTACTCCGTAGACAATGCCCATTTCCTGTTCTATCTAGTTCCCCGACAGGCTTGCTGTTAAGATGAATAATGCAACGTATCAGCATGCCGCTCCCCCATGGTATTATTTGCTTTTGTATTTTTGTAGCTAAGCTAAAGTAGGTATAGCCAGGCTACAAAGCGAAGATGTGCCTTGGATGGTGCTCTTCCATTCCTAATGTGCCATATATAACGGGCCCATTCTCGTCCACCCATGGCTGATTTTCGCAGAGACTACCAATCTCTCCAGCCTCCTTCGACTCCCCCAGGCCTCGTCTTACGTGTCCTTTCTTGAGCATATGCAGCTGCATTGGTAATAGCCAAAACTTGACTTTGGTCTATAAAATAACGACTTTAATTGTCCTTGCTTTTACAAAGACGAACAAACCCCTCTCCCAATATTATGTCTCCGGCAACCGTGGACATGACCTCCAAGCAGCCTGTCAGGTTCCTTCTTGTGGGTATGTAAATGCTCCTGGGGCTATCTATGCTACTACGACCATTAACTTGAGATTATAGGTGTCGGCCCTCATGCGAAGAGAACGTTCGTGAAGCATCTCAGAGATCTAAAAGCAGAGGATAGAGGGGAAATGGTCGCAGCCATCGATATTACTGCCAAAAAGACAGAAATTGAAGAGTATGCAACAGAAAATCTACTCGGCGTTGAGCTCGTTTTTGTCCCATTTTTCAGGGAAACCATACCCGAGGAAGTTCAAAATCAACTCACCGAGGTAGTCAAACGGCTCGAGGTCGACTGTGTCATCGTATCAACCGAGCCCGAGTGCCACAAGCCATATGGTCTTTGGGCTATCGGTCTTGGCCTCCATGTTATTATGGATAAGCCGATCACGACCCGGAGGGATGCGTGTAATAGCATAAAACAGGCCGCTGGCATTGCTGACGACTACAACGAGCTCCTAGATGCTTATGAAAAGCTGCAGACTCGCAAAACCACTTTCTTCCTTATTAACAGTCACCGCAGATATCACCCTGGTTATTACGGCACCGCAGACTTTATCAGTGATATTCGGAAGAAGACAGGCTGCCCTGTCACGAGTCTTATTTCTACACACTGTGATGGTCAATGGCGACTGCCGAGCGAGGTTGTTGAACAACATTATCACCCATTCAAATACGGCTACGGCAAAGTTTCTCATAGTGGATACCATTTTCTCGATACAGCCTACATATTTTTCAAGGCAGGCTGGAACCCAGAAAAGCGGCCAGATGAGATTGAGATAGTGTCCACCTTTGTCCGGCCAAACGATTTTATGGGAGCATTTACCAACGAAGAGCACAGTCGCATACTCGGCGACAGAGGCTACGATGAATCCTGCAAGTACTCCGCAGATGAGCTCCGCTGGCTCATGGAAGACATGGGCGAAATGGACGCAATGCTGCAGATAACGTTCAAGCAGCGTGGACAGACCATGGCAGTTGCCCAGCTGAACTTGTTCCACACTGGCTTCGCTCGCCGTTCCTGGGTTGATCAGGGCGCCACACCTGACTTGTACAAGGGCTGTGGGCGGGTCAAACATGAAGCCCACGAGATCCGCAGCGGCCCATTTCAGACAGTTGTCATTGATTCCCGACAAGCGAACGATAAGCATGACCGCAGCAAGCCTAGCACAGCAGAGCTTGGCAGTGACAATCACTTTGAGATCCAAACCTGGCGCAACTGCAACATACTAGGGGAGCAAGAACCCCTCAAGGTATATACAGTCAGCGATCTCGACAGGCGCTATAATTCGAAGCTCCCCGGCATTTACGCGGAGAACACCAAGCGCGGGATTCTTTGGGAAGCCCTTGATTTCCTCGATGGTAGCAAAGGTGTCGACGATCTAGCCTCAAACTTGCCAGACCACAGCATCTCCGCCTCGTTGATGAGTGCAGCTTACATATCCCATGTTCGTCGCGCTGCTGGCCTGAACCCAATCACTCATATCGACATTGCATATTCGAGTCGTAAGTAACCCAGCCTACCTTTCTGAAAAACTCTTGCTAATACAGTTCTTGTCAGGATGCGAAAATGGGGTTGCTAGAGCTACGGTACGCGCGGGGGATCTAATCCTGCAGCCCAGCTCTCCCTCAGAGCGGTCTGTGCCAATAACGCCTGCCGTTTCCAACAACAATATCCAGACGCTTCAGATCCTAGAAGGACTTGGGGAGTTTAACAAAGCGTTTGAAGCATCTGGCGCAGTGGATTACACTGTTCCAATCATCAACGCTGAAGACGACATTGAGGTGCAAGCCATACATTAAGTCCTCAGTGGCATGGAGTGCTTGCTCTGAAAATCGCGAAACATTACTTGCAAAGCACGACCAGGAAGGATGTATACAGGGGGCCCAGTGTCATACTTTTGCTCATACAAGGGCGGCAGCACTCATTTACGCAAGGCTAAGCATTCGAAAGTGACGGCCGTTGGGGCCAGATCATAGGAATGCAGCCGACGTCTCGTCGTGTCCTCTAATAGTGATGCTTTGAAGGCTGCGGCGGGAACAGTACAGATAAGGGCTATATAAAAGGCCTATCTTGCATAGTTACCTAACGGTAATGCTCATAGTAGCTGGCTCCGGCTTTGCAAAGGCCAGTCTCGTGGAAGGAATTAGCCAGGGAGAATACAGAAGATAAGACAAAAGAGCAAGAACCTGGGGGAAGTATTAAAGTTCTTTTTGTATATATAATGACTTGTCCCAGATATTGAAAAGCTTATTTTTTTTTTCTAAGTCTCTCTCTCTATCCTTTAACCCTGATTTCGATGGATTGTCTCATTGCCCGTTATATCTTGTACCAGTCTCCCTGCAGGATCTTGGCCCCCATGTATAATTACTCCACATGCAGGAATATTCCTCCAGATTCGATTAATTCCAGAATGACGGGCTGAGACCCTAGGTTTCCAAACGAGATTTAATTAATTAGTATTGATACAAACTCGAAAGAATATGCTAACCTAATTTGATTTTGCTTACTCCGTAAAGTTTAATGTGGAGATTGTGGAGATTCGCTGCACGATTAAATTATTAAGGGCTGAATTAGTCTGGTTGGCAACAAAAACCTTAAAACACAGGCAATACTGTAAAACCTGGTTATAAGGGAATTTGTATGGGCGAGGTCAAAAACTTAAGGGAACGCCTAATAACCAGGTGCTAAGAGAATTTATATGTAAATTGTAATTCTGGCACGGTGTCCAGTCCCTTATATCAAGGTTCCCTTATGGATGTGGTCCCTTATAACCAGGTCTTACAGAAACTCTAAAATTACAAAGTATTTCCTTTTAGTGAGCTTTATGTGTTGCTCAGTAATGACAAAAAATACACTAGTTATATTTTAGGAATCCCATGAGGAGGCGGCTCAGTGGTCTACTCCTAACATGACGAATTGAGAGAAAGGTTTTATTGCTCCATAAAAAGACTCAAACATTGAACCAAGATCTCATGCTTTCAAATGTTGGAGGTTCGAAATGTTCCCTGCTTCGTACACAATTGCGATAAAGTGCGGATTAACTCAGTACTCCACTGGGATGTACGAAGTAAGACGGTACGGAATTAGAGACCCTTCTTCCGAGGGATTTTAGTGTGTATCACTTGACCAAAAACGGAATATCGGGAATCCTTCGAACCATACGACTACGGTTCGTCGTACAGAGTACTCCGTACATACTTTTTTGTACTAAGTATCCCGATTCTCAGTCCCCTATAAATTTTAGTCTGACATCTTAGCATCATGTCTCAAGCCAGCTCACCGCTCTTGCGTGTGCAGATGATGAAAAACGCCACACTTGTTGCACAACATAAGGTCCACTAACCACCATCATGGCTTCAATGCTACGTGGTTATATTTCTAACTGGTTGAATTGTTACGTATTTTATTGTGTTATTTTCTTCCTAAGCATGTCATGTGTATCGTAGACGTTCGTACATATAATTAAGAACTTTTCAGTTGCCCATCAGCAATTACGTGTATAGCAGTCGGATCTAGACGCTTATCGTCTTCCTGTCCACGGCGGCCCTGGCCGCATGTGATTGTCTGTCATTTCTCCAGGCTGATAGCTCGGGGTTTTTACGCACTCTCCCGATGTTTGGAGCCGTGAAGTAGCAAGCTGATAGCGTGGACGATCACTGGTGTGTGATCTTCGTCGCCCCACTGTCGCGAGGACAAGGTGAGAACGCCAAGCAGACCATACAGGTTCGGTAGCTAATAGGTGTCCGTACTCCGTAGTTAGTGATGTGTTATCGATGAGCAAGTTGCGCAAATTATCGCCAAAAAAAAAAGGTGGGGGCCTTTACCTCGTCTTGGAAATGCTGTTTCAGCTCTGTGATATTCCTCCCCCTTTTCCTACTGCTTCCGCGAGTATCTTCCTCTTCAGAAAATCGGCGGCACTCGTCGCCGAGAATATCTTCGGCTGCCCGTAAAATCTCTTCCCGATAGCCTTGCGCCTCCCATTCTGTCCAGTCATCCTGGGCATGTTCGCGGATCTTGGCGAGTATGCGCGTAAGGCCGCGACGACGCGAAATCCGTTGAGCATCTGCAAGCGCAGGCCGGTCCTGTAGGTCGGCTGTGTAGAACTGAGCGGTCAGTTCTTCGAGACCGGAAAAGCCCAGAGCGCGAATTGCTTTTATAGCAGTCGCGACTCGTGAGCTGAGCGTTGTTGGCAATTCATCCCGGTTGATACTAAGTCCTTCAATGCCAGGAGCAGCAGACGACGTATTGCAGTTCCGTCGCCCTGATGTAGTGGCTTTAGCCGAGGCGATCAGAGAAGAGTTATTTCTCTGGTTGAGTTCGAGGTCTGGGTATACATCAAGTTGGTGTGGACTTCCAGAAGACATTCGACTGCCGTTTTTGGAAAGAGGTGTGCGTGTTGTTGACAAAGCGCCTTCACTGATTTCATTCTCGCGGGCCGAAACAGAGTCGCTAGGCATAATAATCCGATCCGGGATTGCGCTGGAATCAGTAGACTGACCCGGCCGATGGGACGAGGCCCAAAATGATGTTGTTGTTGATGACTTTGTGTGGGACTGTAAATCGTGACCTTCTATCGTATGGCGCTGCTGCTCTAGGTATCTACCTAGGCTATTCATGTCGTCCGCATAGCCCTGCGGCAACAGGTTGGTCGTAGGTGACAAGCCACCATCTCCAGCCCACTCAGAGACGGGAAAGTTGTTTGCGAATGGCACCGGTAAGGTTGGAGGAATACTTAGGCTTCCGCTCCCGCTCACGGCAGCAGGATAACTTGAAGGAGGATGATGATTGTATATGTAGGTAGCAGCGGAGGAGCCATCTAAGGGAAACCCGTCTCCGGGCATAGGAACATCCAGGGACGTCAGTCCAGGTATGTCGGGCCTCAAGCCAGGCGGATGGTCCGTTGCTGATAAGGACCCATGAGCAGGAGCTGCTGCTGCTGCTTCTGCCGCCTGTGTTGTCTCCGTTGGAGAGCTTCCCTGTGTAGCTAGTCGCTCAAGCTCCTTGAGTTTTGCTTTTACACCTTTACCTATAGACAGGTGAGTTACGGTTCAATAGCCTTGAATGTTAAGCAGGTGAGACCCACGGTGTTTCCTCTGAGCGAGACGATTCTGGACTCGTTTCCGCATTACCTGACTGGATATCTGCGACCAGTCGTCTTCATCGTCCTCCTTCTGGTCCCTGGTTTTGGTCATTTTCTGTCTTCTCCTTCTCCTACGTGAAGTGTCTTGTTGAGCGGGATAAGGGAAAACACTAGAAACCACTACGCTGTAAAAGCTTTTCAAGTCGTTCGAAAATTGCGTTACTGTAGACACACTATTGAGCTAATCGAAGAACAAATAACAAATAACCTTCGCCGCCAACATCTCAACTAGACCCAACTCGCAAAGCCGCAACGTTTTTTTTTTCTTCCAGTCTTGGGGGCCTCTCCAAGGCCATCCTTTCAATTATGTCTGCCATGCTGACGCGCTAAGACACAGCCTTTCTAGAGCCTCTTTTGCGCACATAATACAGTAAACCCTGGTTATAAGCAACCAAATACCGTTTTAGAATTAAAATTACATATAAATTTGCTTATAATCAGGTATATATTTACTAAAAATAGATATTTATACCTCTATTATATCACGTGATAGAAAAATTTTAGTCTTGCCGCAGTATAAATATATTTATATAATTGCTGCACCGCTAGGCCATGGTGTTAACAAGAGAAAGAAATATTGAAAAAGGAGTCTATATAGCCTCAAAATGCAATCTTGACGCTTGTTAATGGTAAAGACAATACTTCTGTACAAATTGACGTCCATTTTCTATATAATTTCTATGTAAATCGGCCGTACCTGGCCACAAGCAAGACCTGGTTATAAGCAACTTGACCGCCTGTTTTAATTAGTTGCTTATAACTAGGGTTTACTGTACTTGGCAAATTTTAAATAATAATAGGCGTGTACTATGTACGGAGTATTTGCGCGGGAGGTCTTGTACATACAATGTATGGGAAGGCATAAATTAATACTGTATTATGATTGGCACAATTTGGCGAATTTCGGCCCGGCCCTCCACAAGTGGGTCTGCACTCCCACCTCAATTTATTGCCTTTAATTGTCGTTTCCATCCGATGATAGCGATGGCGCCAGACCCTACAGCGTGCGTGTATAAACAGTCGATGCCCCTGTTGGCTGTCGGGCCTGTGGGGATTGCTGGCGCTTGCAGAGTTGGGCTGCGTGCTAACAGCTAGCGGCCTACCTAGTACTGTAGCGCTGATCGTCTCATAGTTTCTTAATACGCTTACTGTAATTTGTTTCCTGTGCTGGATTTAATTAGCTCATTCCCAAAAATGAGGAGATCTGCTACTAAGGCCAACGCCCCCGGAGGATATTTTTGGATAAGGTTTGTGACTCTATTATGTATAAAATGAAAACTTGGTAATTTCTACCATTTCCATTAGTTCTAGGCGTTTGACTACTTATTTTATTCGCTATATTATTAGATCGCTACTCTCTTATTATTAATTTTAATATTTAATATTAGCTACTAATATAGTTTAATTATTTTATTAAAATCTTTTATTATTTTAGAGCTCACTTTTTAGTATTAATTAATTATTTTATTAATATATATTAGCTATAAAGTGTTATTTTTAAAATTTATAATATTAAGGTTTTTATTAAAATATCTATTAAGACTTAAAAATAATAATAAGCATGGTTAATAGATCTTAAAAAATTATTTTATAGATATTTTATTATTAATATTATTTATTTTTATATATATCTATTAAGAGATTTTAAATTAAAAAGTTATTTATAAGTCTAATTTATTATAAAAAGTTAAATTAGTTAATTAAAGAAACTTTTTATAAAGCCCCTATACGAATAGCTGTCAAAATATATCAACCATTCTTTACCAAATAAATAATCTATTAGTAGTATTCTGCTAAAAAATTAATATAACTTAGTATCTTAAAAAGTAATAAAAACTAATATATATTATAAGGTAATATATAAAAGTAAAATAAATAATAAAGTTAATAAACTAAATGAAATATATATTTAAATTAATTAAAAAATAAAATATAATAAACTAAATATATAATAATAAGTGTCTTTATATACTTAGATTAAAATATAATAAATATAAATAAGTTTTTATAATAATCTATACTCACTTAAATATAATTAATATAATTAAATCTTACTAAATACATTATTACTTATATTATACTACTCTATATAGATCTTAATTAATAATTTCTATATTTATCTAAATTATAGATTATAGATTCTAGATCTATTATAGTTCTAAGATTATTATAATTCTAAATTACGCTTTTTAAAATTATTTTATTTTTACTTCTACTTTTTTAGAATAGTTTCTTATCCTAAGATAAGTTTTTAGAAAATCATGTAATATTAGCTATATTAAATAGTGGCTACCGCCTTAGATTAATTTCTAATATAATTAACCCTTTGGTGCTTTAGGGCTTATTTCAGCGCTAGCGGCCGCTAGCTGACATAGTAGCATTATTAGCCATGAGTGCTTTGTTCTTTTGACAATAAAGAATATTAAAGATTAATAATCAGTTTAACTACATAGCAAACCATAGCTTTACCATCGAATCCCATTCTTGCCTGCTCTCTTAGTTATATAATATCCTCACACAGGGCCTGCAGGGGGTCAGATTATTGGCCACTACCGAACCGTGGATGGGCCGGCCGCCATAAACATAATGTTAATATAGCCAGAGTGAAGTACCTTAGAATGAATTATCCAAGAACGATTTATATAATATTAATTTGTATAGTTATTAGTTACACTTAATTAGCATCAAGTATATCTAATTTTCAATATCTTTTTACTTATAACAAGATATCAATAGGATATTCACGGTTGCGTCGATATGGGTGGGTTAGCGGCTGGCCAGCGGCACCTGGGATACCATATAATATATACGATATATATTATATTACTTTTATTGTTATATTAAATACTGTTATTATAGTCTCACTATTTAATAATTAGATCTTAAAATGTTTATGTGAGGCGGTGTAGTGGTCTTTTAGGGCTAAAACTCTTTTGCCAAGACAGCAATATTGAGACTAAAATACCTTTACGCGAAGTTTTGAAAACAAACAGAAATTTGACAATTTCGATTGTCATCAGTGGACCAATAAATGAATTTTGGTCACAGTACAGTTACGAAGTGCAGCATTGACAATTGTTTCCAAAAATGACGTCATTTCATAGAAGACATTTACTTTGAAAAGTGCTATGAAATCACTGATTACTATCACGTATAATTAGTTATCAACCTATGAAATTTGCCTTTATTTGTATGGTATTTTCCCGAATCATTTATCTAATTAGTACTACATGTATATCTACACTTTTTCCCTGTTTCAGGAAATTATTACTGAAGTAAGAAGGGCGATCAAGCGTTCTATGTCCATATCATCTCATTCACAGGTGTGTAATCTAGCTAAATAGTTATATGTAAGTGTTATGAAAAGCTTTTTAAAAGGTGTACAAGCCTCTCCATTTGTGTATCATCCGTAGCCCACGTAGTTAAGAAACGTACCACGGCCTCTTTCTCCCCTCGATTTTCCCAAATATAAAAGACGAAATGCTCCTGCAATTTCTTGATCACATCCCACGGTAGAACCACAAAAATCGAATTTGTCTCCGTCGTGGCCAATATCGGGAAACCAGCCCCAGAGATACCGGCTGACAGCGTCTCAGCGAACAGATTGGCCTTGAGGGCCAGATCAAAGTACAGATTCTCGTGGAAGAGCTCGGCGAACTGTGTGCCGATTACTCGGCTATTGGCGATGAGGGAACCGTGCTGCTTAATGTAGAATTCAAATTCTGAAGCTATACGCAGGTCCTTGACCACGACGGCCTCACCCAGCAAGGCGCCATTCTTGGTTCCGCCAATCCAGAATATGTCCGTCAGCGCCAGAATATGTTGTAAGGTCATGTCATTGTTGACCTTTGACATGAGGGCCGTCCCGATGCGAGCGCCGTCCATGAAGAGAAGGAGGCCATTTTCTTCGCAGATGTGCTTGATAGCTGTGAGCTCCTCCTTGGTATAAACGGTCCCGATCTCGGTTGCGTTCGAGATGTATACCAGGCGTGGCTTTGCCATATGGGGAAAGTGCCAATGATCGTCTATGGCTCGCTGGATAGCCTGGGGGGTTACCTTTCCATTCTGCGGTGCGACATGGATGATTTTATGCCCGCTTAATTCTATCGCGCCTGTCTCCCTGGCGATGATGTGTCCAGAAGTCGCGGCGATTACGGCTTCATGTGGCCGGAGGCAAGCCGCGATGGAGATGGCGTTAGCTGATGTTCCAGTTGGCACAAAGAAGATGCCAACATCGTCGCGGCCCAAATGTCGGCGAATCCTTTGACGCGCAGACTCGCTGTATCTGTCCCTACCATACCCAGTCTCCTGTGTTGAATTGGCAGCCACCAGGGCCTTGAGTAGAGCAGGGTGTGCTCCTCCGCTCTGGTCATCAAGAAAGCTATAGCGGCAGGACGCCTCTGGCTGTTCAGTAGATACCATTTTCCCCAAAGAAGCCTGAATATACGGTCTCGCGCTCCGAAAACGCATACAAACCCCATGGTGACTTATATATGAAGCTTGGCCAGCTTATCGTGATGGATGTCGTGCCTTAACCGTATTCAGCGAAGCTTTAAGCTCAACACCAGTGCCTTAGTCATGTCGATCGACACCACATGTCAGGCACAGTCAGACCGCCCCACTGTCGGCCTGGATGTTTGAACAACACGACTTTCGGTCAAAAGTGAGAAGCGGGTCATTCTCAACACATGAAGATATCCGCCACGGCAGGATTGGCTATCGCTGTGGTCGTGTCAAGAAGGGACAGGTTATTATGGCTTTGCGGAGATGGGTACATCTTGGACCGTGGCCTCGGAGATTGACACACCTCCGTCGGTAGGTCTGACTTCTCATCTCACCTTTGACTTTTTCTTTTCCATTTGATCTCGTTTATAGCTAGCTAGCTGTTCTTTTTGATCATAATGGCCTACAAGGTTATCGCCAAGCCTGTCGAGGGATCCGAGGCGTCGTGGACGGTGTCGTGGAAGATCGTTGACATGAAAGAGTCGTTCCAGACGGCAGATATAGTCTTTGAACAGAATTCGGCATGCATCGATTTCGCACTACGTGATGCCGGCTTGCGTCTTTTCCTGGAGTCGCCGGATCGAAGCCGGAGTGAGCTTCAGCCCGCAGATCTCGGTAATCCCAAGGCCTTCCAATTCCTCTTGGACACTCTGCAAGCGACTGCCTCGACGGGGCATTCGAGAGCTATCAAGCTGGTAACTCCGAGCGCAAAGGGAAATATCATTCGAGCGGATATCCTCCCCCAACGCATGCAAGACCTCGAATATATCGAGCAGACGACTACGTTTGCCCAGCCTTTGCAGCTTTTTGATGGCCATGAGTGGACCGCATCGACCGAGTTCGTCACTCTTTTCAAGACTTCCGCTGGAGCTATCCGACTGCATGACACATACACCATAATCGATCCAGCCCTGCAAGTCCTCGAGAGCGAGTTGCATAACCGCCTGCCTACTCCTTTGGTGGTGCCCGGTCTCAAGCGCCGAACCATTGTCTTTCTGGAAGGGAGCGAGGTCCTCCCGAACAGAGGAGGCTGTGCCGCGCGATTCTACGGAGCGGCAGAGTCGATGGGCATCGACCTTGTTGTCCTAGCTGTCGAAGGGCACTGGCTGCAGGGTTCCAAGTATGCCCACTGGCGCAAGGCATTTATACCGATCGAGTTTGGATTCGACGCCGACTTCCCATCGAGGATAGTCGCTGCCGTGAGGCAATACGGTGAACCTGTCGACGGCATCCTCACCATCTTTGACAGCTACCAGATCGCCCTCTCTATTGCTGCCGGCGAGCTCGGCCTGCCTACCGAGCCTACCTCTGCTTACGAAGTGGCTACTGACAAATACAAGATGAGCGCTTTCGAGGGCCGTAAGTCCTTTGTGGCTTCGACCGCTGAGATGATGAAGATTGCACAGACCGAGGATCTCCCATGGCCCATCATTGTCAAGCCTTGCCGAGGCTTTGCCTCAGAGCTCGTTGTTAAAGTGGACAACATCGAGCAATTAGCAGAGGCTGTTGGTCGCATAGACTCGAAATCGGAAAGACACGGGTCCGAGTTTGTTATGGAGCCCTACTGCGACGGTCCCGAGGTCGACATTAACTTCGTTATGTACGACGGGAAGATTCTCTTTCACGGTATGTAGTTACTTGTCTCTTGTTACCTGGCTAAGCTAACGCGAAGCAGAGATCGGAGACGAAGATCCTAAGAGTGCCGAAGACGGATCGGACTCCTTCCACGAACGGGACTGCTGCTCGCCGACTGAACTCCCCAAGACCGAGCAGGCTGTCCTATACGAATCCATCGCCAAAACCCTCACCAAGCTCGGTTTCCGAAATGGCCTCTACCACTGTGAGGCCCGCGTAGCCGACTCGACCGTGGAGTGGCGTCGCACAGAGTCTGGCGCCCAAGAACTAGTTCCTCGTTCGGCACACAGCAGCCGCTCCCCGTCCTCCTTTCTTATCGAGATCAACCCACGCCCTCCTGGATGTAACTCAAGCGACATCATCGAGACCACGTGGGGCGTTGACTATTGGTCTGTCTTGCTCGCCATCCGACTGCGCGACTCGGAGCGCGTACATGCTTTTTCTCAGCCGTATCGCAAGGGCGCGCAGTACTTTGCGGACATGTTATTCATCTCCGCCGTCTTTGATAAGTCAAAGGAGGGCATCTGGGAATCTGGTGAGGTGACAGCGGAGCTGGCTCAACGGCGCCCAGATATCGCCCGGCATATCTCGAAGCATCTCACATTTATGGAGAAGGGCGACAGGATACCGCATCCGTCGACCGGTGTGAACACATTTGTCGCATTTCTCAACGTCTTCTCGCGGACGAGCAGGGCACACGTGCTGGAAATTGCGGCAGCGGTCAGGAAGGAGCTCAAGATTGAATATTCTTAGGTGTACACAGTATCGATGGGGCTCTGCCACTAAATGCAAAATGCAGGAACTCGATTCCTATAAAACATGTGCGAGAATTGACATAGACTCTTCCTCTTTCTCTTCATTTTCCTATGACTAAACTCGTTTGTATATATCCCGAGTCAGACTGTCTGTAACAATCGAGCTTCTACAATGTTCTACACGAGATTCATCCTCACGTTAGTACTTTCCACCTTTAGTTGTAGTATAAGGGAGGGGATTCATGGAAGTTGGATCGTGTATTGATTTTTCGCTTACGCAGCTACGACTGTGGACGTACTAATATCCGTATCTGCAGTCATCGTATACTCATTCCATTATATGGGGCTCTGTACATGGATTTAACTGTGGGGATTTCGATGTCCTCGCTTTATGTTTACGGAATAGTGTGCTAATGATTTAGCAAATCAGTAATTTATCAATTGATAAACGGTGCCTTTATGTTCACTTGTTTCACTGGTTCTTGAAATAGGTCTGTTGGCTCTATCAGGCGGAATGAATTAATCACTGATAATCTTTGTCTACAGATAATTTATTAACAATTGGTATATGGAAGCTTACATTGTTAGTTCTTACTATAAATAATCTGATTAATATAAATTGAGAAAAACATTGGAAACTGACGTCTGTAGCATCTCCACCCTCCATTCCTACATTGCCTACGCGAGATGTCCAATCCTGGAGGATGATGGGAACCAGGGAAATGGCATTATAAGAATGGCCCGCTTCTCGTCTTTCACCAACATTATTATTGAATAGTGTCGTTCAAACTTCCAGACTGAATGTGGGGCTTCATACATATTCTGACTGTACCTGCCATGACAGCATGACTAAGCTGCTCACGGGAGATCTCCCCAAGCCAGCCTTCGACCAGTCTACCACTTCAGACAGGGTGTTTACGTGCTTCCATCGAGATCGAAATGTTAGGGAGGTATTGATTTGTACGTAAAATAGGCGTTTCTTGTCATAATATACATATACTACGACTTAAATCACATGGTGACATGGGTCTTGTATCGGTGGTTTTCAGGGCTGCCAAGCCCACTAGTGTATTTGAGGAAATAAGTTGAGCAAAATACGCAATTTACACGATCAATACAACGCTCTTAACCGTAGCGAATCATAAACCTTGCCTCGCGGTATTATGCACCCATGCTGCTTGCATACAGCGTACGGAGTCAATACCGCTTATTAATTAATACAATTGTTTTGTTTGTTCGCTTCCACGTGACCAACAATCACTCCAAGTCGACAAGGTGACCGGGAAGGAAGGGAAGGGAAGTGTTGTTACTGGCTAGTGCAGATCACAGGTCAGACTAGCACGTCGTATTATTTCTTCCTGCCTCCTCTCCGTCCTCCTCGCCGTCTCTTCTTCCCTCCGTCGGCTCGCTCGTTCGGGATATACACTCTGTTTATCCTACTGTGCTGTCGCCAAAAAGCCTCGAAGACGGTCGTGTCTCGCCATGTCTTCGGTTTCGGAAGCACAAGCGCCTAGCGAGGAGAAGGGTCGCGTGCTTGAAACTGAGGAACAAAAGGCCATTCTTGACCGCCAGCTGTATGGATTGCAGGATGAGACTGCGAAGCGCAAACTCGGTCCATGGACGTATGCCAATCAATGGGACTACGTTGTCCTGACTCTGAGTTCGATCGCAGGAATCGCAGCTGGTGCTGCGAATCCTCTCCTAGTTGTCAGTCCTCTCCAGAGTGTCGTCGCCCAGGAGAATGGGTGGGAATGACTGACAACGTCCACAGGTCATCTTTGGTCAACTTGCTGACACTTTCACCGGCTTCGAAAATGGTTCCAAGTCGGGTGCAACTCTTCGCTCCCAAACTAATAAGTTTGCACTCTATTACGTCTACCTGGCTGTTGCAGAATTCGTCCTCATCTACACGAGCACGGTTGGCTTCTATTGGTCTGGTGATCGTATCGTACGTCGTATGCGCAGGGCTTATCTCAAGGCCATAATCCGACAAAATATGAGCTTTTTCGACACCCTTGGCATCGGCAAAGTGACGTCGCACATTACTTCCGACATGACTACCATCCAGGAAGCGCTGACGAGCAAACTATCCATAGCCTTGTACGCTGCTTCCAATTTTTGTTCCGCCTTTATCATCGCCTTCATCTTCTATCCAAGGTTAGCCGGTATCCTTTGCAGCATCTTGGTAGCCATGATCATGGTGACTACCGCCACCACACGTTTTGCAGTCAAGAACGACAAGATCTCGAAGAAATTCTATTCTACGGCTGCTAGTATTGCACAGGAGGCCATCATGTCTATCAGACACGTTACAGCCTACGGCAGCCAGAAGCAGTTGGCCGATAGATACGAGGGCCTGCTCCATGGTGCCGAGAAGTCTGGCATCAAGTCTCGCGTTTATGTAGCATTGCTAATTGGCTGGTCGAGTGCCATGCCCTGCTTTACCTACGCGCTAGGCTGGTACGCCGGAGGCAAATATCTCAGTCAGGGACACACTACCGTCTCGGCCGTTGTCAGCTCCACGGTTGCTATCGTCAATGGCTCCTTTGCCATGGTTCGTGTCATTCCGACCATGGAAAACTTTGTGTCCAGTATTACCAGCGCGACTGCCACCTTCGAGATCATAGAGAGGCAGTCTCCACAGGATCCCTTCTCAACAGCTGGCAGGATTCCAGCCTTAGTCGAAGGAAATATTGAGCTCAAAGGCGTCGAAGTCGTCTATCCTTCCCGGAAAGATACCAAGGTATTGAAAGGAGTCGATATTTCCATCCCAGCGTTGAAGACTACTGCACTCGTCGGTCTCTCAGGCTGCGGCAAGAGTACCATCCTCGGCCTTCTCGAACGCTTCTATGAACCTACCGCCGGGTCTGTACGCCTCGATGGGCATGAGCTGCAAGACCTGAATCTGCAATGGCTGCGAAGCCAGATGGCTTACGTTGGCCAGGAACCAACCCTATTTAGCACCTCCGTCTATGAAAACATTCGCCATGGATTAATCAACTCGGGAATATCCGAAACTCCTGAACAGACCAAACAGCGTGTAATTGCAGCGGCTAAACTCGCCAGTGCCCACGATTTCATTTCGACACTTCCGAACGGCTATGACACCGAGGTCGGTGAGAAAGGAATTTCGCTCTCTGGAGGGCAACGCCAACGGATTGCAATCGCTCGTGCAGTCGTCTCCGGCCCCAAAATACTCCTCTTAGACGAAGCCACATCCGCTCTGGATACGCGCTCGGAAAAAGCTGTCCAGCAAGCTCTAGACAACGCATCCAAGGGCAGAACGACCGTCGTCATCGCACACCGTCTATCGACGATCCGCAATGCCGATAATATTATTGTTATGCAGGCTGGTGAGGTCATGGAGCAAGGAACACACAGCGTTCTGCTCGCCCAAAACGGCATTTACGCAGACCTTGTCCAGAAACAACAACTCGTTGATAGCGATGGGGATGCTGGCTCCGAATCCGAATCCGACGAAAAGGTGCAAATAGAGAGGGCTGAATCTAGGGCAAATCCCAACGTCGGCGAAAAGGGTGTCGGAAATTCGGTCACGATCGTGGAGGGAGAGGATTATTTGGCGAAAAAGAACGAGCCGAAACCTTCACTTTGGCTTGCAATGAAGGTCATCCTGAAACTCAATTACCAGGAAAGGTGGCTACTCTTGGGAGGTATGGTGATGGCTTTCTTTGCCGGATTCACCCTTCTCCTTCAAGCTATTTGGTTCGCCGAGGTTCTCAATGCATACTCACTGACGGACATCGATCGCATGGTCAGCCAAGTAAATCTCTGGTCTCTACTCTTCACAATGACTGGTATTTACGCCTTCATTGTAGCGGGGTCAAACGGCATATTCTTTGCAATCTCGACCGAGCGCCTTGCCCGCCGTGTGCGCGACGTTACCCTGCGAAGTATTCTGCGTCAAAATATCGGCTTCTTTGACGACAAGGCCCACGGCACAGGCCTGATGGCGTCCAGGCTCAGTAGCAGCTCTTCCGACCTCTCTGGACTCGGTGGCGCTGTCATGGGTTGTATCATGACGTTCACAGCGACCATTGCTATCAGTCTTATCTTGTGTTTGGCTGTCGGGTGGAAGCTCTCACTCGTCTGCGCGGCTGTTATTCCCTTACTTACTGCCCTGGGTTGGGTACGTATGGAGTTCATCTCTGTCTTCGACGGTAAGATTCGTCTCGCAGGTGAGCGCGCTGCCACCTATGCCAGTGAAGCCGTTGGCGCAATCCGGACTGTTGCTTCTGGTGGACTTGAGGGCTATGTGCTCGACAGCTACCGAGAGATCCAGGCAGAGCAGGCTGCCAAATCGCTCCCTGCCATCCTACGCGCCTCTGCCTTTTACGCAGTCTCTCAAGGAATAAATTTCCTTGCTGCAGCGCTCGTGTTCTGGTACGGCAGCGGTCTGCTCGCTAGCGGCGAGTATACGCTGAAGCAATACTACATCTGCTTCATCGGCCTCATCTGGGGCAGCGGTATTGCTGGCTCGCTCTTCAACTTTTCGCCGGACATGAGCAAGGCTGCCCATGCCGCTTGTGATCTCAAGAAGCTATTCGACAGAGTCCCGGAGATCGACTCGTGGAACGAATCAGGAGAACACATGGCCAAGGAGACCTGCCAAGGCCACCTGAAATTTGAAAAAGTTTCGTTCGCCTACCCATCAAGGCCTGACACCACCGTTCTTCGCGATCTTGACCTCGACATCCCTGCTGGCAAGTTCGTTGCGCTCGTCGGCGCAAGTGGCAGCGGAAAGACCACCGTTCTGGGTCTCCTTGAGCGTTTCTACGACGCAACTCGCGGTACCATCACGCTGGATGGCCAGGATATCTCGCGTCTCAATCTCAATGAGTACAGACACATGTTCTCTCTCGTCAGCCAGGAACCGGCCGTCTACTCGGGAACCATCCGCGAGAATCTGACTACTGGCCTGGACCCGAACAAGCCCGTGACCGAAGAGGACATCATCGCCGCCTGCAAGGATGCCAACATCTACAGTTTCATCACCTCGCTACCAGAGGGCTTCGAGACAGAGGTCGGTTCGAGCGGCAGCATGCTCTCGGGTGGGCAGAAGCAGCGTCTGACAATTGCGCGTGCTCTGCTGCGCGCAGCCCCGATTCTCATCCTCGATGAGGCCACAGCCGCGCTCGACAGCGACAGCGAGAAGCTGGTGCAAGAAGCGTTGAACGCGACGAGCCGGGGCCGCACGACCGTGGCGATTGCCCACAGACTGTCCTCGATCCAGCACGCGGACATCATCTACATGCTTGACAGGGGTCAGGTGGTCGAGAAGGGCTCCCACGCGGAACTGATCAAGAAGCGCGGCCCCTACTCCAAGATGGTCCAGATACAGGGCCTATAAATTGCATTTTGGGGGTTTCGGACATTACAATACAATTTTTTGTTAATAAGGAGTCACTCGGTGAGGATCGAGGCACTTCATAATACTATACATGTAGAATTCCTCATTTCATAAAATTGGTTAGATAAATTGGAAGATTATTATCAATTGATAAAACTCAGCAGCCTCCTTCGTCGATGATCAAGTTAACAATACATGTACTACATATTTATACAAACGAACGTTTGAAACATTGAATCTGCTTCAATTGTACACCAACTATCGTCCATCAGAGGCCCTGAGTCCCTCATTTGATGATTGAAATTTCCTTGGCAGTTGGAAAAGATATCGAGAATTCTTAAAAGCAAATATTCTTAACCAATTCCACCCTTAAATGTGTATTTTCTCAGTGTGGCCTTGGCTATTCTGATAGTTGCCTTTCAGGTGAACAAATATTGTATTCACAATTTTGGTGGTACACCATTTCCGCGGAAGGGTCCAAAAGAAGTCTTCATCTTCTTTGCAGAATACAGGCTTAAGGTTTCATAGGGCTTATCTGTGTCCTACTAGTTAACCTAATTCCTGGCCGTGTCGTGTATCTGGCGGTCCCATTTACCATTATCTTGGTCATCTTCCTCCCAATCTTGTAAGTCGCTTTCTAGGGTTTAGTGACGACGTGGAGAAGCAGGCCCAAAGCCTCAAACTTCGCAATTTGGGACTCTTTCCCAAAATGCAGACTGTACTGCATTGGATCTTGCATTGGATTTCCCATTGAT
This sequence comes from Talaromyces wortmannii, assembly GCA_001939245.1. Classification (NCBI taxonomy): domain Eukaryota; kingdom Fungi; phylum Ascomycota; class Eurotiomycetes; order Eurotiales; family Trichocomaceae; genus Talaromyces; species Talaromyces wortmannii. The sequence goes on from MJVA01000670.1 coordinate 30,351, forward strand.
TAATTGTCTCTCCATGGCTTTCTCGCTATCGTTCTTGCCGCCTCTCGATTTGTCGTCAATAAGTCCGATCTGGTCCTAGTGAATGTCACGGTCATATAGCCGCGTCCCGATTCGACTCAGCTAACTGTTTAATTAACATTAGACCATTGGACCTAATAATCGCTTTGTCCGTCGCGAATTGGTCCAATCATGCTCACTCTACTTAATCGCGACATAGGATCTGATAATCCCTTGGCCAATATCTCCATTGAGGGCCAGACCATGAAGGGCGACGCTACCCTCAGAGTCACCGATCAACACACTCCAATCTCTACCGTCACCGTCTGGACCAGCTAAAGTGCATGGCGTTGTGATCCAGAAACAGTCCACTGTGTCTCTTCGTGGGTCAACTAATGCATACTTGGGAACGCTCAAGTCTCATGTGTTGGATCTGGAGAAGATCATCGGTAATCTGGGCAATGAAATCGAGTCGCAAGCATCCGCGCTCCCAACTGGCAACCTGGCCTTGACTACTATCACAAGATCGGTAGTTTGTAATGATACTGAGGTTTCCTACTACACCAAGGTGTTACAAGAACTCAGTCTTACCGTAAATGTGGGCCTGGTTTCTACCTTGAAAAACACCTTACAGAACCTTCTACATCCAGACGGTAGCAGTAACACCAGGAGCCTGTCGTCAGCAGTTGACCGGGCAACGGCCAATCTCAATACGACTGATAGGACGGAATGTCCATCTCAGGATACATTGATGGACGAACACTCCGTCGAGCGAGATGCGATAATTCAGTCACCGATACGTCTCTATGTGAATGTGTAGACACTCTAGCCTGCTCCACATGCTCTTGATGTTTTTTTTTTTTCGTTTTTTTGTTCATCACTTTTCAATTAACCTTCCTTTTCGGCATATGTCAAACCTTTCCCTGCTCCCTTTACAACCTAATCTTTCAGAAGTTGAGAGATCCGTGTTGTAATGCAAAAGGAAGCTTGATCAAACATCAAATGAAAGAAGCACTGGTCTGGAAGAACTGCAGGTAAGATCTGCCACCTCGGGAGGGAAAATTGAGTCGCGAAATTTACTCAAAACAACGGCTGATCAATTGTAAGCACTTGATAAGTTGATACTGATGGCAGACACAATGGAACAGACAGACCTAGCCGCCAGTGCATTCTGTACGTTAATATTGTACCAAAGCAGATGTCTTTGACGCAAAGAATGACATCTTGATCATCTCCTTCTTATTTACATACTGAAGTTAAAGAGGCTTGTCTTATGTCACGCTAGTGGCCGTGAGCAGCTGTGATCTTGAGTAAATATTCTGCGTGCCATTTACCTCCCAGAAGAAACTGTCTGTTTATTGCGTCCAATAAGAAAATCTACTACGTACTATGAGAATGGTCTGCGGCACTGAAGGTTCCAGGGGCATGTATCGGCGAAAGATACACGTCCGACCGCTCGACTTCTGACCGACTCGACGTGTTTTCTATGGGGAGAATTTCTTCGCTGCTAGTGGCCATGTTACCTAAGGCAACTGGTGTCACATCTTGGTAACTTCCAATGCCGCCGCTGCCTCCCCAGATCCGATATTCATCCTCGTGGATCTTGTTCTTCGATGTGAAGCTGCGATGTTCATGTAAAGGAAAGGATTCACGGGAGTGGTGATGATTTCGCGAAATTGAGTGTCCATCCCGACAAAGTCGGCCAAGAGGCCGTAGAGTAGCCAGACTGACAGCTGTTATGCCAAGACCAGCTTCGACGTAGGAACAAATACCAACTTGGTAGGTATTATCTGCCAATGCAGTTAGTGAATTCTTCCAGCTCTGGCTTGCTAATCAGTTTCATACACAAGAATTCTCTATCTTTATAATGGTGGAGAAAGGGAAAGCGGACAATGACTGCCACACTCGCACTGCAAGATTCGATTAGCGCCCTACACACTGTGAAAGGTCAAGGAATTTCGGATAACAAACATGCAGCCAATGCATAAAATGCCGATAACGGTGGCTTTGTTGCGGCGATCCATGTGCAAATTCCAAATTAAAGCTACCGGAACGAGAGCAATGGTTAAGTCCGTGACAGCTGCACTAGCACTGTAGAAATATCCAATATTGATGAGAAGATCTGTGTCGATACAAGTTCCTCTTTCTGTCGCAGTGCCTTTATTCCAGAAGTAGTCGACGGGGCTGCATTGGAAGACAGTAAAGAATAGAAACACCAGGCCAACAGCAGAAGCAAATGAGATGGCGGCATAGAGAATCCAGAGATGGATGCGTTCAATTGCCAAGCGTAGCAGGGTAAGAATGATGGAGATCTTAAGCACGATACACGTTATCGCATAAAAGATCTCACCAATCCACCAGCACTAGAGACGGTACATTAAGTCTTGCACTTGTTTGGGAAAGCTCCACCGTAATCATACCAGTAACGCCCGACGTAAGTGATTCGGATTGAATTCGAAATAAGCTAGCGTTTTCCCAATACCAAAGTTGGCCCCTAGTATTCCACAGATGGAGAAGCCCAAGTACAGAATCTACCGAACAGCATATCAGATATTCACTTTATTCTCAGACAGCCGTCTGTGGTAACTGACCATTGTGATGACAATGAAGAGATCATCCCATCCAAACGCATGCAAAACATGAGTACGAACAAAGCATCTGAGGCCGACACTAAGTAGTGATATGGCGAGCAGAACTATGCTAACGACTAGGATGGTTTGACTGTGGCCATTATCATCCATGACGGCGGCTTTATAGACTGCTCCGTACACGCGACAGTCGCATAAATTTTGACATTGGTGGAAAAAGTAAGCATGGCGGGTGGACCCATTTTAAATCTAAGAAGATGCTTATAATATTGGGCGTCCCATGGTGCTGTAAGAAAGACCCTGGTCTAGAATTTAGATACCGTGAATTAGGAGTACGTCTCCATGGAACAAGTGCGGGGCCGCGTCCCCTTGCCTATGCAGTAGTCATAGACTTTTGAAAGACCGCCACTGTACAAATCCAAGAAACCCTAGTAATCCTGTCAAGTTATTTAGAGTTCTAGCTATTGTCATCACCTTCTGCTATGGAAGTATCTTCCTCCTGGTCGAAATGCCACGAAAATTTGGGGAGAGATTTGGTCTCAGTGCTCAACAAACAGGTCTTCAATTCATTCTCATAATTATTGGCAGTGTAATGAGTCGCCTCGTTATTGTGAGTGGAATGAACCTGACGTTGCTTGTCCACGTCACAACTCTGCGCGAATGATTTTGTAATGAGAACGAGATTGGCCAGTTACCGATTCTAGGGAGATAATAGGTGATAGATGTATGTATAATATGAATATATATATATATACCACTCATCATCTACTATGACTTCCAACATACATTGAAGGATTTTCTGGTGGTTGCAAAATAAGATAACAGGTAAGTGCTACAAACCAACCTTCTACACAGATAGATAGTCCGACTAAGTCCACTATCAAGTGTATCCACGATGGCATCCATAATCCAATAGAGGCATGAAGAATTGGGACTGGTTAGTCTTTCCCTTAAAAAGAGGTGTCTTATAAAAATTTAAAACCGCAGCCCATGTGCGAACTTTGAGTGCATTCTGGGATCGAAACCCTTCGGAAAGAGACTAAAAAATAAACCCTCTGCCACGGTGCGGCCACGAGACAACCTAGCAGTGTTGACTACCATCTTTAGTTGGAAATATAGGTGTTATCTTGTTACTTTCACTTACAAAGGACTGCTAAATGACCAAATTCAAGTTTTATCCTCTCACAGATGGCTGCAATTTCTTTCTCGTCACTGAGATCGCACCTGCGGTATACGATGCGATCGATTCTTGAGGAGGATTAGCAACGGATAAGGTATTTCTGGTTCTGTAAAAGAATTTTGACTGAATACCACGTTCATATGTCAAAGCTTTGATGTCCAGCACAACCACGCGAGTTCACATGGCTGCGAAACGTTGTGCTACGCCACCACCAATTCCGCCGCTCCCACCTGTGACCACTACCAGCTCCTTGTTCCAACCCCAGCTATCATTTATAACCCAGTTATTTTGAGTTTTGGCACTCAACCAATAGTTAAGCCACAGGAGAATACGAGTCCCTACGATCAATTCGAAGAACTTCTGAGCAGCCCTCAACTTGGCCTCGTGCATCACGTCTAGACACGGCAATGTGAATAAACGATGAAGCAGTGTTTTTCGAAGCCCTTGGACAATTATGTCGATGTGAAGGCCTCCGCGAAGAAAGCCTGTTCTTCTCTTTGTCATCGTTTAAATCCAAATTGAAGCGTAAACGATATTAGATCTGGGGGGTGAAGGAGTCTCGTCCCAACTGAGTACTTCGTGATTTCTGACAACCGGGGACAGCTTGTGATATTCTTAGAATTCTTAGAATAGTTAAGTTATTAAGTCGCACATATTCTATATTTAAGCTAGAAGATATTAGTGTATAGCTATTCCTATATAATACTAAATATCGTTTTATTTTAAAATTAGAATATCTTAAAGCAAGAGTCTATAGAAGTTATTTCTATTTATAAGTCTAGTATATATAGTATATAATAGATAGTTTTTCCGATCTCTAGCACTATGTACCGTCAAAAGACAGTGCCTTGGAGTCGCTTATTCAAATCAAGCGCCGCGGTAGCGTAATCAAGGAGACCTTTGATCGAAAAGACGGAACAAGTTAAAAAGCTCTAGCTTTCTAGTTATTCCTTTGCAGACCGCTTATCTAATAAGAAGACATTATACGATCTTTATTGCACACACGAAGTAATGTACTTCCTTCAATGCCGTTGAAGCGGAACGGATTGTAATCTAATAAATTTTCATGAGTTTGGTTCTATAATGAAATGTTGACATTCCTCACAGTGTCTAGAATATATATTCTTATCATTGACATTCTATTCATGCTCTAGGCTTATTCTTTTATAGAAGCATTCACTGTTCCTACGAGATCTTGAAAATTTTGGGACGGTAAATCGATTGCGTAGATAACGATTTGCAAAATAATACAGGTAGCCAACCCCAAAAAACACTGCATAAGATATACAGTATGCTTATGAGAAACACATATACAGAGAAATCGTGATTTTAACGGTTTTGCCCTGGCTATAACCCTGGTCACTCTCACCTCCCAAGACGCCATGCGGACAGCGCCATGGCAAGAGAGGTTATGAGCTGGCTGAAGAATATGCTCTGCGAATCACTCAATTGATTTCTTGCCAGGATTCCAGCGCAAAATAGGGACAAGAGCAGAACCGAGGATGAAGAGCGCGTTCTTGGCTTAGGAATAGTCTGCCAAAAATCAGTACGAAAACAAGTTGGCGGACAGAGAGCGTGGTTTTCAAACCTTGATAGACTAGTCAGACTATGTAGGAAATAGACTTCTTCACCAATAGTGGCATTGAGTCTAGTGATATGATATGGAGTTCTAGTTTTTGTTATTAAGATACAATTATAAACGCTATATAAGGTATGATATCGCGGAGTTATAATCATATTAGCCTACTGATAAACAACTGGCATTCTAAACACGCCTTTTTAGTGCATCTTACACCTAGTATATATAATTATACTTAGCTTTTGCAGTGATCTCAATAGAAGCGGTATTGCTATCTAGAACTGGCTTAAGGATATAGAGCGTATAGTTTATAAAGCTGATTGGAATTATTAGAAGCTTAAAGCGTGTGAGATAAAAAACTAAATTCTAATCTACTTTTTAGTGGCTATTATAGTTAATATATAATTGGTTATAATACTAGATTCTAAGAGTATAAAGAAGTTACATGGAGAGAAAGTAATTATATGTCGATAGACTATTATATTAACTTTAGTGTCAATCGATGTTTTTATCTCTATATCCAGTAATATCTATATAGAGAATGAATTTGTGAGTCTGAAAATCTATTACTATGATAATGATGTCGGTCTTAATCCTCTTAATAGTAGTTTTTATGTCTGTTAAGAGAAGCCTATCATTGTATAGAGATTTAAGATACCTAAAGTTAAAGATTTATTTTTAAGAATAATATAAGTATATTTCAATTCTACTTATAATAGATACTAGATATAGCAGACCAGGGCAAACATATCTTATAGCCTATGTTAAAATTAGGAATAAGTAAATTATAGTACTTTTTTAGACTGGTTTATCATATATATTCTTCTACTGTTTCCTATCTCTTCTCATTTAGTCTTGCGGCACTCTTTATTATTAGAAATAAGCGAAAATTGTTCTTTATAATCAAGAAAATATGAAGCCTATGGAGACTTAGATCTAGTAGAATGTAGTGAAAGATCTACCAAAGTACTATAAGATAAGTAAAATTTAGGACTAAGAATATCTAGTATTTTGTTCAGATAACCTATATAAGAGACTTAACATCTCTATCTTTAATAAGAGCTGGCACAATTTGTGTAGCAGTGTCTAACAGCTATTAGTAATCCTCTAGTAAGTATGACCGGAGAAATATATATTCATTGCTAATAACAATCACATTTTTCCTTTTAAGATCGATATTGTAATTCTAATATACTGAATAGAAGATACTATCTGTGAAATCCAATGTACTAGGAATCTTGCACGAATAAAGCTCTATGAGTTAATCTATAGTTATAAAAAGGATGTAATACTTATAGTAATACTTAACCTCTATTTTTAGGTTTTATAGATAGAGAAGCTATTAGTTCATTTTATCTCTTTAGACACTATGGACAACTTCTATTTCAAAGATTATTTTTGGAAGGAGATTATAGATTTTACTATACTATCTATATAAGCCTTAATCTTTTTGTTAAACGGTATAAGCTTTGTCCAATTTGGGTTTTATACAAAGGAAAAACTATAGAGAGCACTTAAGAAATCGCAGCCACATCCTTTGAGATTTTTAGGTTAAGGCTTAGATTTACAGTTTTATATGGTTTCTGACTGACCCAGATATGTATCGTTGTACCATATTCTGCCAGCTGTGGGGTACCATTTAAGAAAAACGATGTCTTCAAGACTGTACCATCTCTGTAATGTAGCACCCAGGGCTACAGCTAATAGCCCTGCACCGACACAGGTTATCTGGCTGTAAGTCACCCGAACTTCGGTTGACGATAAAGTCATTTAGATCAACTATAATTAACCGCTCAAAATCTTTGTTATACTTTATATTAACATGAGCAGCGTCTTCACCTTAAATACAATAATATATTACTGGCTGTCCCCGAATATCCAACCACACTCCATCGGAACATTCCCAGGCTTACGGGTGTGCACCCAAAATGCGGGCATAACATGTACTAAGCTTGACCATAAATTATTAGAGAAAAGTAACTGCTTATTACTACGGAGAAGTGGAATTTGATGTTATATAGAGTGACATTTGGGCCAATATAGTCAATTTCCAAGGTCTATCGTTGATCGAAATGATCCCGAATCTCAACTCGAGAGAGTTGTCAGTAAATGGAACAAATTTATAGCAACTGATGTGAACGGTTATAATATTGCCATTCCCTTAAAGGCAGATCTACCGTTGCTCTGATTCTTCCGAATAACAGAATCAAGATAGATTTTCACTCGAAGCTGCAAACAACCTGGACCGGCATCATAACCACATACAGACCAGGCGTTGTTAAGCTTGTGGCTAATTTTACCGTTCAGACCAGCAGATTTGTCATACCAGCAGCATTCTATATATTAATTGACGTTATTTCTCTAAAGTTCTCGCAACGCCATAAGATACAAGCGCCTTGCCAATAGCTAATGCGTTAACAAATCCTTTACTATGTTAAGATTTCCCTCTCCAACCATCTTCTTGTTTTGATTATATATGGCGTGATGCTATATATAAAGGGTTTTAAATATTCATTTATCATCTCGGACGCACCTATACTTTCTCTAATAACCTTTATTAAAGATTTCGTTTTTACTCTACTGGCTTGAGAAGTTTCATTCTACATATTCAATATGTCCTTCATTATCCGAGTATATATATATCTATAGGATATACTACAAATATATTACACTTGTGGCATTTACAGCCAAGTATATCTATCTAGTAGAATATATATTAGCTAGTATCTTGCTAATTGTAATGCCTTTATATATAAAAAGCGCGTATGCTGTGATTTTTCTAGCTTTGTTGCCTTTAAGCTCTAAGAGACTGTGGCTAACCCTAATAGATATGACTTTTTAAATTACTCTATATTGAGATATACGACTTATATTACAAGAAGTTCTGTGTAAACTATAAAACAATCCGCTTAATAGATTAGATTTATGGAACTGATACTGTGGGTTGGGACCAGCTAAAGGGGACAAGGTAAATTGAATGAATATAAGATTTTAAATCCACAGAGGTACCATGATCGATGCTTGCTTTATGGGGTTAATTTTTATGAACTTGATGTGTGTCGCAAATGTGATCTGAGCTGATATATATTCTATATATCTTGTCGCGAATAGACAAACCTTTTTATACAGGAATATTGCCATATTGCTGGCTATGGTTGTAATGGCCCAGTATTTAATGATACTTTCGTAGAAAGTTTATTTAGAAATGTATTCAAGTATCATAAAAATTAGGACTATTACTCATCCCAGAACGCGACTGGTAGCATATTTTAATCGATTTTATAACCTACCTAAATGATAACGTAGGATAGGATACAGTTTTTGTAGCAGTAGATAGATTTAGTAAAACACATATTTTGATTCTATATCATAAGAATGTGGATATTAGAGAGCTGGTGAGACTATAGATAACACATGTTTACCAATCAGGACCATCCTATAGCCTATCGTTATATGGCAGTGCGACACACTATATAAGAAATTATTTAGAGCTAGCTAAATTAAGTTAGCACTATATGCTATATTTTAGATTATTTATATAATTTATTAATTATTATTTACAACTAACTATTAATATATAATTAAATTAAGCTTTTTTAATATACATATTATCAAAACTTTAATTAATAACTCATCACAAGATATAGATCAAGTGAATTATTCTATTAATAAAAAATAATTAAATAATAAAATAGATAATCTTTAAGAATAAAATAAAATATTATTATTATAATAAACTATAAAGATATTAATTAAATAAATAATAATATATTATTTAATATAAAGATAAAATATAATAAGCTAAATATATAATAATAAATAAATATTTTTATATAGTAAAGTTTAAATATAGAGAATATAGTTATATTTTAATAAATAGTTTGTTAGTTATATTTAGCTAAATATAGTTAATATAGTTATTTATTAATAGTTATTTATTTTACTATATTAGTTATATACTTTATATTATTAGTAATTCTATTAATACTATAAAGTTGTCAAAACGTATCAACCGTTCTTTACCAAAGCAGTAACACGTTGGTAGTATTCTATCAATAGACTAACGTCGACTTAGTATTCTAGGAGTTATAGAGAGCTAAAGTATATTATAAAGTAATATACTAAAGTAAATAAGTAATAAAGTTAATAAGCTAAATAAAGTATATATTCATTTATATAAAAAATAAAACACAGTAGATTAAATATATAATAGTAAATAAGTTGTCAAAACGTATCAACCATTCTTTACCAAAGCAGTAACACGTTAGTAGTATTCTGCCGATAGACTGATATCAACTTAGTATTCTAGAGGTTATAAAGAACTAAAATATATTATAAAGATAATATATTAAAATAAAATAAGTAATAAAGTTAATAAACTAAATAAAGTATATATTTATTTATATAAAAAATAAAATATAGTAGACTAAATATATAATAATAAATAAATATCTTTATATATTAAAGTTCTTATATAGCAATTATAGTATATATTATATAGACTATATTCTCTTTATTATAATAATTATAGCGTTTACTATATTTACTATATAGTTATATATCTAGTATATTTTTATTATATATATATTTATTATTATAGTGTAACTATACTCTCTAATATATTTATATTAAGTATATTTATATAAAATAGATATATATATACTAGGTATAATTTTACTAGAATAATATAGCTATATTATTTTAGTATATTTATATTAGATATTCTTTTACTAGATTAATATATTTATATTAATTAGGTTAT
>MJVA01000457.1:0-43902 GCA_001939245.1 Talaromyces wortmannii
TAACCCTAACCCTAACCCTAACCCTAACCCTAACCCTAACCCTAACCCTAACCCTAACCCTAACCCTAACCCTAACCCTTATTATTTTAGTTATATTATTTTCTTAATATATTTAGTATAGTAAAAGAAACAGTTAAGATCTTCCGCTAGTGCTTTATATATAGTATAGATCTAGTAATATATAATATCTTATTAGCTTTAAAGTTGTTATATCTACTACTAGATAAGTAAGATTATTATTACTACTATATTCTGTCCTGATGGGCTCTAATAAATAGTGTAGTAGATATTTTTATAAACTATAATCGCCTAAATATACTATATAAAAGATATAAAAAGACTCTTATTAAAATTAATCTTAAATATAGACAGCAGTATAGCAATAAGTAAGACTATTAAATAATAAAAAGACTAGAGTTACTTAAGGTAAGCTAGTTTAAGCTGGTAATTACTATAGATAAAAATAAGATAGTATTTATTAATTACTATTTAGTAGAGATGCTATTATTAGATTAATAATAATATATAGTTGAGGAATTGCTAATTTTTTATAATATTAATATTTATAACTATAATATTGGCTATATTAATCTCACTATATTTCTACTTAAGGTAGTTAATGTTTATCTATAATAGCTATTATAGTAGATTATTTACTAATATATAAAAAAGAATTATAATAATAATTATTTTAGTATTATCTAGACAGATAAAGATTATAAAAAAAAGACTTTTTTTATTACTAATAAATAAAATCACTACTAAAGAAATATATCTAGTAAAGATTATTATTATAGCTTTTTTCTACTTTTAGAATTAAAATAATACTATTATCTATTTTAGTGTCTTCTATATTATTTATTATATTATCTCGCTATTTATATTAACTAAGAGTGGTGAAGATACTATAGATTAAGATCTATAGAGTTATAGGTCTATAGAGTAGATCTTTTTTATTTTATCTTTATAAAGACACTTTTATCCCGTATAAAATCTAGCTAGATATTATTATTTCTTTTTCTCGCTGCTAGCTAATTTTAAAAATCAATATTATATCTTACTTAGAAGATAAAAGATTTCTATTAATTATATACTTAGATACTTTATAATATTACTAGATATCTTATATTACTATATTCTAATTTTTTTTATATACTCTACACTAATTTTAAATCTATTTTCTATCTTTATCTCTAGCTTATCGATCTTATTAATCTTATTTTAAAATCTAGATATAAAGGTCGCTTTAATAAATATATAATTAATGCTAATAATAGTATACTAGTAATCTAGTATAATTAATTATTTATTAAAATAATTAGTAATCTCTTAGATAATAATCTAGATTAGCTATTTAATCTTTTAAGATCTATAGAAATTACTCTAGATATAGTTACTCTATCTATTACTTTTAATCTTAATAAGAAGATATTCTTAGAATAGCTATATATATTTAAAATAAACTACTAGAAGCTAACTAACTCATTATAATAAAAAGTATAAAATTATTTTTAAAATATTAAACTAGGACTAAGACTTATAATATTAAATAATTAATATTATCTAGCTATTAATTATATAGAGATTATAGTTCTAAAAGAATCTATTTTAAAATTAAGTTAATATAATTTTAGTCTCTTATATAGACTATTTAATAATAGTATATACACTAAATAATAATATCTCTAAGAAGATATTAATCTAATAGAGATATTAATATATTAATTAAATATTCTACTAGCTATTTTATTATATCTAATATTTACTTAGACTCTTTTATATCTAATAAATTATATACTCTAGTCTTCTAAATAAACTATTACTAGATTTACTTATAAAAAAGATTCTGCGCTATATAAAGATTATATTATCGATAATTATATCTAATAGAATTATTAGCTAATCTATTATATTAGTCTATATTATCTTTTCTTATAACTATTATTCTATCTTCTTAATCACTCTATATACTATCTGCTTCTATTATAAAATTATTAATTGCTATCCGCGAAAAGTAAAGAATATCTAATCTAGAGACTAATATATAAAATTTTTATTATTTATATTCAGTATGATAGCTTTTTTATATATAAATAAGCTTAGCATTATACTTATTATATTATAGAATCTATCTATAAAGAATTATTGATATTTCTTTAAAAAATTTTTCTATTTTAAGATTTTTTAATTAGATTATTAGCTAGAAGAAAATAATATTTTTATTTTAAGAATATAAATGTAGTATATAAAATTAATTAATATATATAAAAAATTCTTAGTATAATAAAGTTATTAGCAGTCTATATTAATCTTTAATATAACTAGAAAGTAAATAATAAAATTACTAAATAACTAATTATCTATAGTCTAAAAAATAAAACCTTTAAAAAGCTAGATTATAATTATAATTTAATCTATTTAGTTATAGTACTATAAAGACTACTAGACTATATAGAGAAGATTTTATTAATATCTATATTAGATATAAAGCTTATAGATCTTTTATTATAGATATTCTATTTTACTTTATTTAATATTCTTATTTTTATAATCCTTATTTAAGTTATTCTTTATATCCTAGCTTTAGCGGTTGGTTTTTTACTTAATAATAGTAATATATAGATAGTAATATATAAATTACTATATATATAGAGTATATTAACTCTAACTCTTTAAATTTTATAATTATATTATAAAGTATATAATAATTTTATATTATTATATGCTTTTTAATTACTAATATGTTTTATAGATTAAGATAGATAGCTCTATTATACTTTATTTAATTATTAATTGGACTATTTCTACTATCTATTATAAATCTATTTCGTCTTAATCTAATATTTGGTTTATGTATATTAGTCACTATAGATTCTAGTCTATTAGATATTTAGACTATCTAATCTATTAAAACTATCTAGTATAATCTATCTTTATAATCTTCTTATCTATGATTTTAAAGATTATTAGTATTGATCTTATATCTTTTTCTACTACTATTAAATTATAATAATATTATTTTACGCTTTTTATAGAAGACTAGTTTAAATTAGAAATAGCTTTAAAATCTATATAATAAAATATTAATAGAATCTTTTCTTTTAGAAAAAAGTCTATATCTTTATCTAGATCTAATATATTTAATTTTCTAGAATAATCTACTAATAATAAGCCTAATTATAGTGCTATATAATATTAGTAAAATAGATATTAATATAGTAATAGTCCTAGATATTATTACTAATATAAAGAAATATATCCTATAGTTTTTTTAAAATTATAAAAGGCTTACTAGATAGTTATAAAAATAAAATCTAACTAGAATATAATAATTCTAATCTAAAGAGAGCTATAATTACTATTTTTAAGTTATATATAATATTTATATACTATCTTTATATATAATACTAGAGAAAGTAAATAGTGCTATAATACTTATAATAAATAAGTATTTCATACTTTGATAGATACTAAAAGATATTATAATAATTATAGAATATAAGTAATCTACTAATTCTATTTTTTTCTATCTATAATGAAATAAAATTTTATATAATCTCTATTATAAAGTATTAATCTATAAATATACTAGCTTTAGATAATACTAGAATTAAATAATTATAATAATATAACTAGTAGAGAAGTTAAAAAGTAAATATATAAAAATTAAAAAATAATATATATAATTAAAAAGCATATCTAAATTATTTATTAGTTAAATACAACATATAATATATAATTCAATCTAAAATTTTAATCTAAAGTTAATGTTCTCTAAATCTAGCTAGCTGCAACAGGTACTATCTCTAATTTACGCTCAATGTACGTACATTGGCGGCCTCCTCTCGGACAGGTCTAGTAAAAAGAACAAAACATAATATTTATAAAAATAATATTACTAATAAATTCTATATAATAATAAAAGCCAGATAATCTTTTTTAAATCTAAAGTAAGTATTCTAATATAAATCTATACTAAAATACTTTAATCTAGTACTCTAAATAAATATAAAAATAAATACTTTAGATAGAGCCTTAAAAGCAGTAATAACTTAACTATTTAAAAATATCTAATAATATTTAATAGCTTTCTAGTCTTAAAAGCTTAAAAAATTAAAAATATACTATAAAATATATAATTCAAAACTTCTCATAATAGTAAAAGCTTTCTAATACTAGTGATAATATCTAAAAAGTAGCTAATATATAATTAAAATCCTAATAGATTATAGTAATCTATAGTATTTTACTACTACTAAAACACTAAGTAGGTGTTAGACCCAATAAATAAAATATCTATTAATATTTAATTTTAATATAGAATACTACTTAAGATTAAAAAATCCTATAAATATATTAAGTCATTATCTAGATTATATAGATAATATTAAAAAAGACATAATAACACTCCTAATCCTATAGAAAAAGCTATAAAAAGATTATTTTAAAGAATAAAAATAAAAACTAAACTCTTTAAATAATTAAATTATATCTATAAATATATTAATATAAATATAGAAGACTAAAAAGATATCTTTTTCTATTAATAAAAAAAATTTCTATAGATCTAAAAAGAAAAATACTTTTATAAATAAAAATACTATTACTAATAATATAAAAAGTCTAGAACTCTTAATACTATAGTCTCTAATAACTAAAACTATAAAAACTAAAACAGCCTATTTAGAAATAAAGCCTAATATAGAGAGTCTTCTTTAGATATACCAACAAAAGAACGCCTTTATATAGAGAAAGTTAAAAAAACTCTATAAAAAATAGATTAAAGATTTAGTATAAAATATTAAAAAATATAATTTTTTTTAATATAAAAAAGCTATATATATATCATTTAATAAAGCTTTATAGTCAAAAATTATAAAAAATAACTATAACAATATATAAGAAGACCACTTTAAAAAAGCCTATATAATAATAGCTATTTATTAAAAATACTATTAACTAGTATTAGAAATCAATATAAACTACTATATCTATATCTATTCTATATATTAACAGATTAAAGTATATAGACATCAATAATATAGACTATTTAAACTACTATTAGTTCTATTAGAACCATTTAAAATAGTAATTATAGATTTTATAATAAGATTACTATCTATAGAATAGTAAAGAGCAATAGTTAATATTATATTAATTATTATTAATCTATTTTTAAAGTATACTATCTATCTACTAATATAAAAAATATTATTAGCTAAAAAGCTAGTAAAACTACTTATTAAAAATCTAATATAATAAATTACATTCTTATAGTATATTATTTTAGATCGAGATAAGCTATTTACTAATAAATTTTAATAAACTATATATTACTATTTAAGAATATAATACTAATTATTAATAATAATCTATTTATAAACAAATAGATAGATTAAATATTAGAACTAATTTATAAAGTATTTTCTCTAATACTATATAAACTATAAATAGATAGACTAGCTATAGTAGATTCTATTAATATAGAATATATATAATAATAATCAGTATAGCGTTATAAAGTAATCTCTAATAAAAATCTTTATAAGATTCTAAAGAGATCTAAGGATAGATATATCTTAAGATATACCGTTAAACCTAAAGAATAAAGAACCACAGGCTATAAATTAGATAGAAGAACTCCGCACTAAGTAAAAAAATATTTAAAAATACTTAAAATAAGCTAAAAAAGCTTAAGTAAAGTACTATAATTAAAAAAAAATCTATTAGAAATTCAAAATTAAGGAATAAATCATATTTTAAATAAAAAATATAGCTTTATTTTAATATAATAAGAAACTAGCTAATAGATATTTAGATTCTTTTTAAATATTAGATATATAAAGAATAAATATTTATAAACTAGACTTTACTTTAAGATATAAAAAGATCTATCTAGTCTTCTATATCTCCTTATTAGAGCTATATTATATTAATATTAAGAATTATATATCCCTAGGACTAGTATTAGTAAATAATAAATCTAAATATATTATATAGAAAATAATTTAGGATTAAAAATAAAATAAAGAAATAAAGTATTTAGTTTAATAGAAAAAATAACTAAATAAAAAAGCTATCTAAAAACTAAAAAATATAATTAATTAAACTAAAACCCTAGATATCTATTTAAAAAAGAAAACTAAAAAATAAACTACTTTAGAACTATATTAATAAACTAAAAAGAATAAAAGCAAAAAAATTTTCTATTAAAAATCTAAAGACTATATATATAGCGCAAATAAGATAAAAAACAAAATAAATCTAAATTATTTAAAGATATCTAAAATATAAGCCCTATAAAGTATTATATTAAAACACTAAGATATTTATAAAAAGCTCTAAAAGACAATAAAATACATTTTATATTAGATCTAAAGATTATAGCATCACCGCATAAAAAAAGATTTTTTTTTAAATAAACCTATAAAAGTAAAGATAGTCATTAAATATATATTAGATCTTATATACCCCAGCTAGTAGATATATAAATTTAAAATTAAATATAGCGCTATAGCTATTAAAGAGATCTCTATAATTAAAAATAGATAATCTACACTATATATAGAGCAATATAGTCGGTCTATATAGAGTAGTAACTCTTAATATAGAGCTATTAAAAAGAGTAAGATATTTATTTAAAGATTACTAGATTAGAGATAAGGAATTTACTATTATAATAATAGATAAATTACTTTATTTAACTATAATAGAAATAGAACTATCTATATTAAATAAAGACTTCACTAAATAAGGCTTAGACTAATAATATATTACTATATTTAATATCTTAATAGTATTCTTCTAACTAATAGTATATTTTATTATTAATATAATAATCTATATAGCCTAGTCGAACTATTCTATAGAGATCTATCGAGTATTAGTACCTATAGTAATATATAAATAAATAAAATATTTATTAAATAGCACTTAGCTATAGACTTTTTTATTTTCTTATAATAAAAATAAGATTTAAAACTAGAACTAAAGTATTTTAAATTAAAATTAATAACTAGTTACTAAAAATAGTATTAATAAAATAGAAAATATATTTTTAAAAGATATATATAAGACTTATAAAATAAAAGAATTAGTATATTAGATAATAAAACTTTATCTTTTTTTTTATCACTATTATTATTTTTATTATTATTATTATCTTTATTAGCTTTAGTAAAAAAAAGAAAGTATATTTACTTCTTTTTCTTTATAAAAAAAGAAGTAGTAGTAGATTTATTTTTTTTAGTAAATAATTTTTTAGTTAATTATTTTTATACTATAGAATATAATGCACTAATAAATATATTATTAATTAAATAAGTCGATTTAGTATAGTTAAAAGTAAAGATATCTCTACTTAAGAAGAAAGTAACTAGTGATTTAACTAGAAAATAATAAAAAAATTTTTTTTTTAAAGCTATTCTATAAACTATTAATAAATAATAAACTAAGTAAATATTTAACTATATATTATAAGTAATATAAAATAACTAGTAGAAGATATAATACTTATATTTAAATAAGATAGACGAATAAGAAAATAAAAAAGAAGTAGAAAAAATTAAAAATAAAGCTAATAGTAGCGTAATAAACTATTTAATATTAAAAAAGAAGAAATAAATAACAAGCTAATCTATAAACAATATATTAATAATATATATAGATAGATCTTTATACTATACACATTAATCTTTATAATAATAATATCTAAGTTTATTTATATCTTCTAAAAGAATCTATACGAATACTACTAGCACAGATTCTTAGAAAAGAGGAGGTAATATGAGGTTGTAAAGCCTTTAATATATATTATATACTATACCTTACTACACTAGCCTTATAAGGGGCTTGCTAAGTTACTAAACGGGAACATATATATATCCTAACCTTCGCATAGGGGATGCCAAAGGTTAGCAATCAGTTTGACTACATAGCGAACCATAGCTTTACCATCGAATCCCATTCTTGCCTGCTTTCCATATATTATCCTCACAGAATCTAGCTAGACTATATTCTATATTAACATTCACAGCATATAATAACTAAGAAATTAGATAATCGCTTAAATATATTATTTTAAAATACAGCTATAATAATAAATAATCAATAATAAAGTATAAATTTAAAATTAATATAATTAACATACTATATCACAATAATATAAATAACTCTAATCTTCTATTTCTATTATATAGACTATTCAGTATAGATATAATTAGCTGATTCCTATATTATCCTAACAAAACACTTTGTTCACAAATCTATTAATTTTAATTATTAACTATAATATTAAACTAGCTTGGATTATTATAAAATATTTAACAGGTAGAGATAAATAGTTATAAAATAACTAAACTAAGTTTCATAGCAATCTAATATGAAAAGCTAATTATATTCTACCTAGAAAGTTAATTGTATTCTACCCGGATTAACTCTAACTTTTATTAGTAAAAAATTAACCCTAATCCTAATTCTAATTGTAGTCTACTAGGATACATTTAGATATTTTGGTTAGGGTCCCTTATAGAAGCCTTCCCCCTATAAGCCCTTATAAGCTTAGTTAGGCACGCTGTCCGTCATAGCCTTAGGGTTGGGTATGGACGTTAAACTTGAATATATAATAAATAATAATAATAATATAATCTATCTAGAGAATATATTTGTTCTAAATAATAATCTAATGTTAGTGTATAGACTTATAAAGATAGAGAAAGATTAGATATATTTTAAGTTCTAGAAACCTTTAAAAATAATTAAAAAAAAGATAAAAGATATAATAAATAAACTATTAAGCTTATTATATTTATTTAATTAAGAAGTTAATCTACTAAATAACTAAAAGCTATAGATAAAAAGAATTTATAAGATTATTTATAATAAACTATCTTACTCTTTACTATAGCTCTTCTTATATTATAGCTAGACTAAAGACTATCCTACCAATACTATTAATATCTAGCTATATCTATAATAAGTCTTTATATAGCATAATATCGCACTTAATATTAATTATTAAAGAATAGATTAGCGCTAATAGAGATAGCTTATAATCTAAACCTATATATAAAAAACAACACTATATAGATAGATATAATTTATTCTAAGGCGTAGAATACTAGACAATAATAAATACTCTAAAAATATTAAAATATCTTTACTAGATTAAATCTAACACTATTACTAAATAGAATAAGCAAAGGTATTCTAGAGAATATATATTATATTCACAGTTATAATATTATAATAGCTAATTAGCTAATACCTAGCTAAGTAATATCGAGTTAAGAAGATTTAGATCTATAATAGTAGTAATAGCAATATCTAAACTAGAAAAAGATATTAATATTTCTACTAGAACTATATATATCTTATTCTCTATAAAAAAAGAGAGAAAGCTTTTTAGAAAGAAAAATAAACCTAGAATCTCTTAGTTGTATAATAATAATATAATAGAAAACCATTATATACTAGATTTAATAGAAACTAGATCAGCTTTATTGTCTATATAATCCTTCTCTAAGTTTATAGATTTATATCTTTCTCGCTTTTTAGAAATAGTATCTAGTATTTTTTATAAATTATTAAAGACACTTTAAGCTAGATTAATAACCATATTTAATTCTGCAATAAGTCGATAATTATAAATTAAAAAAAAATTTTAAAATAAGTCTAATAGTTCTAGTCTAACAGCTTGATTATTTTATTAAATATAATGTTATACTATATAAATATAAATATAATTAGCGTCCTAATTATAGTTAAATTATTAAAAACGTCTACGGCTAGACATTCTAATAAAAATAATAATAAGATAAAGAAAAAGAGATAATAAATTAGCTATATATATTATTAGTTAGAATTATAAAGATAAAATAAAAATTACACTAATATCCCTAAGAACTTGAAAAAATTAATATTTAGACTAATCTATACTAAATTATTTAATTTAGCTAATAGACTTACTAGAGAAATATTACTATAAAGTTTTATTCGTTTAAGGCCAGATCTAATAATTAATATTTAAGGATTATAGATTATTTATTAAATTAATTATATATTATCCTTTTATATATCACTATTATAACTTCATTAAGATACTATAGAAAGATAGATCTATTAGAGTAGCAATCGCATCTCTTATCTATTTAAGGACCAGTCTATCTCATAAAGTAATAATAGTATTAATCTACTTAATCTAGTAATAAATATTGTTTAATTTTAATACTAAGAGATTTTAGTAAAGAATAGATTTTAAAATATACTCTATAAAAGATACTTTATTTAATCTTCTTATTATTTTTTATTTGTAATTTTTTATAGCCTTTTTCTTATTTATTAAAAAAGTAATCTTTAAAAACTAATTAGATCTATTTTTTTTATTATAGTTACTTAATCTAGTTATAACTTAATAATTTAATTAAGAGAGTATAGTTAATATTCTCTTTTTTAATAAAAATAACTATAGTCTTTATTACTAGATAAGATCTTTAATTTATTAAAGTTAGAGAGTATTCTATTACTACTAAAAAAATAGTACTTGCCATAGCTCTGCCTATTATTAGATTGTCTAGTGTTAGATTATAAGAGATTAATAAATATCTTATAATAGTTATTATAAATATAAAATAGGATAGAGAAGAATATAATTTCTATTTATTAATCTAGTCTAATAAGCAAAAAAAAAGATAAGGATTATTTCTAAAGAATAATACATTTAAATTAGACTATCTTTATCTTTATAATAATATCGTTACTATAACCACATTGAGAATAATCTAGTTCGATAATTAACTAGATATAGACTAATAATATTATAAAGAACTTTAGAATAGAGATTCTTAGCCTAGATATAGATAGCTTAATGAGTTAAAAGTATAATCTCTTAACTTACTATCCTGACTATCTAATGTTTTTTTTTAGCAGCACTGCCAGCGCCCCCTGTGGCTACTACAACGGCCCCCTAGAACGAGGGTGTCCTTTCTAACCTGGAACTCGACTTTAAGGGCCCCTTTCCCCTCCTAGATGGCGCCATCCCGCTGAAAAGACCCCCCAAAGCCCCAGGGAAGAGACTGTAAGAACGCAGCCCTAAGGATCTAAGACGTCCCCCAATAAAGTCCCTATTTGATTCTATATATAAGGATATAGAAGAGGCTCTATTAAAGCATATAACCAGTGCCTATAGGGCTATATTCTTAGAATTAGATGCTATTAAGGCCTATATAATCTTTCTAGCTTAAGGCCTTAAATAATGCCTCAGAGCATAATTAGATATTATAAAAGCCTAAATCGTATCTTAATTAACAGCCTACAACCATCTAAATGCCTTAAATTATAACTAAAAGCCTCTAACAATAGAGGAGAACCGCTAGAATAAATAATAATCTATATTCTTCTATAAAATAATATTAATTAAGATCGTGTATGTCTTCTCTACTAATCTAAATTAACATATTAAGTCTATAAAGCCATATAAAGTCTTATCTTTAATATTAAAACGGCTATTAATAACAAAGCCTGCCTTCTAAGCTACTCTAAAGGCGGTAAAAGCCCTCTAGTAAGTAGATATAGTAGTTATAAATCTCTATAAATAGTAAATTATCATTAAAAAGTGTTAGATTGCTCTAAATCTACTCTCTAAGATATAAGCTTACCTAGAAAGTATAAAATCAATCTATAATAAGAATAAGAAAGACTATAGACTTATATTTAGATATTAAAATAGAAAAATAGTCCTTAAATAAGCTAAAAAGAATATTATTTTATATCTAAACTATTATTTAATTTAGATAGATTTTTTAAGTTTTATTAGGGTAGCTAATATTAATTATACCAACTTAGAGGCTATCTTAGTACTTATAAAGTCTAAAATTATTATTAGAACGCTTCTTTTAGTCTATATAATTCTCTTAGTGACTATCTACTATTAAACTGACCCTATAGTTATCTTAGTAGAATTAAATCTATAATAGTATAAGCTTAAGGTATATATAGTACTAATAACCTGCTATAGTCTTTTTAACTTAGAACTTACCCTAGCTTATAAGGAAATTAAATTAGAGAATATTTATATTCTAATAAAAGACTTTATATAGATTAAATTACTAATAGCTATCTAGACTACTGACTAATAGACTTTTACTATTATTATAATAGTAGAAAGTTTAAAAAACACTTATAAACTACTATCTTAGAGGATTTACTTTAGAGATAATAGGTATAAGGTAATCTTTTATTATAATATAAATAAAGACTTAGTTTATACTTAATATTATAGTATTAGCTATTAACTTTATAAAGCTTATAGTAATTAGCTAAAGTTTTATTTAGTATATACTAGTCTTTATAAAGCCTAGAACTATATTTATAATATATAAAGCTATACTACTAAAATATACTATTTATATCTATATATATCTACTAAGTATAGTAACTATAAGAATAGATACTAGATTAATTTCCTAAACTATTTTAAATTTTAAGAAATCTATTAATACTCTTATAAGTGGTTTTTTACTATTAAGATTGTTATATCTACTTTAACTTATAAATATGAAATCTAGAAGAGTATAATTAAAGAAAATTTATCTTTAGTAGATCCTAGAACCCTTTTTAAGGAATAAGACTAAGAACTTAATAATAAGGTTATAGTAGAGGCTTTAAAAGCTATTTTATCGACTTTTTTTTTATTTTATTTATTTTTATACTTTTAATTAGTGCCTAGAGCTGTCTTTATTTATATTAATTATTTAATATAACTACGGCCGTATCTATTCTACCACTATAGAGGCTTTAGAGATAGGGATTAAGTAGTAAATAGATATTATATATCTATAAAAGCCTTATATTCTTAATAACTTTATTTATTTAAACTATCTATTTTACTAGCTTAAAGGAAAGAAGAGAAATTAGTAAATACTTATAGCGATCTATAAAGACTTTATAGAGACTATTAGAGTTAAAAATTAAACTAATTTAATAGACTATCTCTATATTTAAGCTCTAGATATATAAGAGTTCTCTATAATTAATAGCTAAATGCTTAGATGTATTAAAATAGTTAACTATTATAATATATAGATTAGGGCTAGCTGTATCTAATAGAGGGCTTCGTCTAGATATTAATAAGCGATTAAGGACGCTAATTAAAACCAATTTATAGTAGATAGATATCTATTAGTAGATGATTTTAATGTCTATAGCTCTATATAGAATATATAAACTATAGAAAGGGTTAATACTAATCCTTTGAAGTAGATTATTAATTAACACTCTCTATATATTAATAATAAGCCTAGAGAAGCTATTTACTATAAAGACTCCCCTAGGGTGTCAATAATTAATTTAGTGCTGTTCTCACCAGTCTTGGGATTACTATAGGTCTAGGAAATCAACTAAGATAGACCTATGACATTAGATTATAAATTTATTATTCTAGTTTAAGACGTTCTAGAAGTTTTTTTTATAAAGAGTATCTCTAGAGAGATTATTAGATAGTAAATTAAGATATTATAAATTAATAAGAAAGCTTTTAAACTAGCTATTATAGTTTAAATATTAAAGGCTGTTAACTATTTTATTTTTAATAATAACTATATTAAAGTAAGCCTAGAAAAGAAAGCTAATTAGATATAATTTATTCTAATTAGTGTATTTAATAGATATATTAAAGTAGTATAATTTTATATCCGCTTTAAATATTAATAGTAGCTAGAGCTGTAGTATATTTAAAGCTTATAGACTTTAATCTATAAATAATAGTAAGCTGGGATCTATATTAAGACCATTGTTAAGGCCACTAGAGCTGATTATTACTAGTGGATAAGAAATATTAAGCGTATCTATTAGGAGGCTTTTCTTAAGAGTAGATTAGAAAAGAATTTTATAAACTCTTTTCTAGATAATCTTAGAGAGAGTAAGATTAATATAGTTAATTTTAATAAATACTAGTAAGCTCTAAAGTATACTAAACTCTTTAGAAATCTTATTATACTAGCTTTATAAGGACTGAATCTAGAGATAGGTCTAATTACTATTCTTAGCGAGAAAGAGACTTTAATTTAATAAATAGCGTTTTCTACTATCTCTTAGAGTATTTTTTTAAAGGAATAATCTAGTAGGCTTATCTATATATTTATAATATTAGAGTAGATATATTAAGCTTTATTTAGCTAAAATATTAAAAAAGCTCTAAAGGCTAATAAATTAAATTTTAAAGCTTATAAATTATTTTAGATATTAGATTTTTTTTAAATTATAATATTAGCTAGATAGTATTTTTATTTAGAGATATATTTAGATATTTAGAAAATTATTAAAAGTATTTTATTTAAGAAGTCTAGTAAATCTAATTACTTCTATATTAAAGTTTAGTGAGTAATAAGTCTACTAAACTATCTAAATAAAATTATTAAGAAGCTTATTATAGGGCTTATAATAGACTAGTATAAGGCCTAGAGGGTTTTATATCTAGACTAAATAAACTTTAGACAGGACTGGAGCGCTATAGATGTAGTAGCTTATTTAGTATAGATAGTGTACTAAAAATAGGCTAAAAAGCGTTTAATAGAGACTATATTTATTAATATTATAAAAATATTTAACTATATTAACCCTTATAAACTTGTTAAGACTATAGAGGCTACTAGTATTAATAATAATTTTATAAAGTAGACTTTATTCTTTTTTATAGATAGATAGATAAACTTTATAATTAATAGTTATAAGACTAATATATAGCCTATTATCTTAAGTCTACTCTAGGGATTATTAATGTCTTTAATTCTATTTTTTCTCTATATAATAGAGGTCTTTTAAGCTATAAAGTATTAAGTTCTAGATATAAAATTAATTTTATATATAGATAATATAAGTCTTATAGCCTAGAGGAGCTTAGTAAATAAGATCTATAAATAGTTAAAAGTAGTAGTAGAAGCTACTATTAATTAGAAATATATAAATAGTATTAAATTTAATTTTAAAAAAATCAAAGCTATTCTATTTATTAAGAAAATTAATAAAGAGCTTAGAGACTAAATCTAGTAAGTCTAGATATTAATAGTAGATATTATAATAGTTTTCTATCTAGAAATTACTAAGTAATTAAAGGTGTTTTTAGACTTAAAGCTCTCGCTTAAGGATTACTATAGATACTATCTATAGAAAGGTCAGAACACTAAAATATATATATAGGCGTTATATAGAGCCTAGGATCTCCTTTTAAACCTGGTATAATAAATCTAAAAAGCTATTATCTAGGTAGTGATCTTATATAAGATAGAACTCTAGTGATATAGTTAGAAGAACTGCTTAGAAAGGATATAAGCTCTAATTAATAGTTAGGCTTAAGTAGTAATAGATATACTTTATATTATTTTATTAAAGCTATTATTTAAAGAAGTAGTTTTAGAATTAATTAAAGTTCTATTAAATATTAAATAATATTATTATATTATTAGGCTCTTTAGGCTCTCTCTAGACTATTTTATAGTAATAGTGCTCTTTATAAGTCTATATAAAAGTAATATCTATATATAGTCTAGAGAATAACCATTAGAGGATTAGATCTAGGTAACTCTAATCTATAAAAGTCCTTAGATACTAGATATAGGCCTAATATATTAGATATAAGAATCTATAGCTATTAATTTTTCTAAAAGCTTTAAATAAATTTTAGATTATAATAATAGGCCTATTCTACTTAACTTTAGAATAATAGATTTAGAAAAAGCTATATAAAAAGTTATTAATTTTTTAGAAATTTTAAAGGGTACTAATCTATATTTAGATAGTTTTAGATTAAATAATAAATAGATTAGTATTACTATAGCTTATAAACTATTAATTAGTTTCTAAAAATTATATCTAGTATCTTTAAGTATTAATTTTAAAATATTTAATATAGAATTAGTAGATATAGTTAAAGTTTTAAAATAGATATTAGTAGATAACTTTTTAGATCTAATTAAAATATTTTTAAATATATAGACTGCTATAAGTTATTTATAATATATCTAGTTAGATCTAAAGTAAGCTTTAATATTTAAAATATATACTCTAGCTAAATAGCTATAAGCTATTAGCTATAGAATATCTATATATTAGATTTTAAACTATAAAAGCATTTCTAATAATAAAAAAGCTAATAAAGTTATTAAAAAGACTACTAAAAGACTATTAATTAATAAATATTTAAATGTTTTACTTACTTATACTTAGTATATCTATATTAAAGTCTTTAAAATCTTTAAAGCTAACTAGTTTATTAAATAGTTTATAAAGTATATCTAACAGCTAGATTAATAAATTTATAATCTTTTTAAAGATTAGAAACTTAATTTAATAGCTATAGATATTTATAAATATTTAGTATAATAGTATTATTAATTTAAGATTAACTATATTTTAATTAATAATTTTCTATATTAAATTAAGATCTAAGACTCTTTAGAGTGTCTAAAATATTTTAAAGATAATAAGATAGTGAAATACTTTCTTATTAATTGTTAAAAATAGTGCTATTAATAAGCTAAACTACTAAAGGATTTTATTAAAATAGAGATTAAAAGATTATAATCTAATAAGATATACCCTAAGATATATTTATTAAAAGATCTTAAGGCCACTAAAGCACTTTTAGTGTTTATAATGACTATTAGAGAGTATAAGAATAGTAAATAGGCTAAAAAACAGGCTTATAAAGCTAATAATTAGGGGATTAAGAATTTAGAGGATAAAGCAGACGAGGAAGCTAGAGAGAGAGAGGAGTAGTAAGGCTAAGTGGCCCGCTATTAGCTAGTGATACTCTATTGTTATTAGTTATAAGAAGGAGGCCTTAGGCCTACTATTTATTAATAGGCCTCCGAATCGCCCTGTATATATAAGCGGTTTAGGGCGAGGAAAGCGCTAGATATTTGTTATGTTTAGGGTCCGTTTGTAAGCTTATAGGGTCCCTTATAGGGGCCTTCCCCCTATAAGCCCTTATAAGCTTAGTTAGGCACGCTGTCCGTCATAGCCTCAGGGTTGGGTATGGACGTTAAACTTGAATAAATAATAATAATAATATCTAATGTTTTTAAAATATTAAGAGCGTCGCTAGATCTAAGAATATATATATCTATAAGAACTCTACCTATAGATGTAGACTTATTTTATTTATTCTTCTATATAGTACTGTATTTCGTAGTTAAAAGAAGAGTTATAGATGTTAATCTAATTATAGCTCTAATATAGCACCTAGTAAGATATTATTAAAAATATTAATTTAAGCTCTAACTATCTTTACTTATCTTAATAGATATTAGTAGACCTTAAGGATAAGATATATAATATAAAAATATAGATATTATAGTAAATAGATAAGCTAATATATTATTATAATATTTACTAATTATCTTTTTTTAATAAAAATAGGATTAAGATATTAAAAGAATTTAGTTAAATTATTTTTAAAAATTATATCTTATAAGCTATTATATATATAATTAGCAGCTAATAGAATAATTATACTAATATATAGCTATAGTGGTATATTAAACTTGTTTAGTAATTATCTTTATAGTTAAAATTAATATTATACAATTATATATATTCTAATATTAATAGTAGAACTTTATAATATTATTATATTATATATAATTCTTCTTTTTTAAGGTATTAAATAATAATTATATATTATATATAAGAATAGAACTAATACTAGTAGATAATACAGAATATCTAAAAAAAAAAAAAATTATATTAAGAATTATAATCTTTCTACTTCTTTATATTATATAAATTATTAATAAATTTAATACTAATATTACTAGTTTAATAGAGACTAAAGAAGTATATAATTTATATTTAACATTTAAATAATAAAATATTATTAATTATTTTTAAAATTCTTCTATTTAAAGCTAGATTATAAAAAGGAGAAATATATATAATAGAAATTCAAATATAGTTAACACTAATAGAAATAAAATATATAACTATAATAACAAATATAAAACTTATATAATAGATATAATATAAATATTATAAGCTTATATTATATACTATATTTAAATTCCTTTTTAATTTTTAGTTTAAAGCTAACTTATATAAGAAAAAAGCAGATATAATAGAAATTCAAATAGATTAGCGCGATATCGATGTCAAGACTTTGTCGATAGCAACTATTAAATTCTAATTTTTTATAAGCGCGTATCATCATCAATTAATAAAATATAAAAATAAAAAATATATCATAACGTTTACTAGAAAAAGGACTTTCTCTGATGCTAAAATTTCTTTAAATACATTAACTTGGCGTGGAGCTGTATATCTTGTAAACGGACGGATAGAGTCCGCGTATTCTCTGTCTGTCTAGCATTCTGTTTATCGTAGATCTTCTAGATGATCTTGGTTATATCAAGCTAGATATTAAACTATGTATTGATAGGCTAAAATAAATATTTCTCTAATATGTCTTTCTTTAAAATATAATATTAGTAGTAGATTATCTACTATTATATTTAAATATATTACTATTGACTTTGTGTGTTTTGTAGTGTCTAGAGAGGATTAGCCGATATTTTGCTCTAGATAAATATGTTTAGCAGCTAAACATTATAGTAGTTTAGTTGATGGGCCTCTATATTCTAATTGTAGATTAAGATTGATATTATTAACTTTAAGATACGTTTTATACTCTTGTAAATGATAATCAATATTGGTTTGTCCTTGGATATTAGTATCTAATAGCTCGCATCTAGATCTGGAAGATAAATGTTAATAAGATGGATATAGATGCTAGTCGTCTTTATCTATAGTATAATCTCTAATATATACTGCGGTTTGGTGATAATTATATTCTTAGACCGTTGACTGTTCTAAGATTATTGGTATCGCTCTTATAATTATTCGAACCCGGTTAATTGAGTAAAGGTAGTGGATAGAATAGATATAGCGTGGATATAATTCTACTGAGATATATAATGGCTGGATAAGATAAAGTTTCGAGAAACTATAATAAAATACTGGATAGCTTGTTTTTTCTAGAGTAATATTTAAACTTAAGCTTACTGCTAAACTATCAGTCTGTAAAACGCTCGCTAGCTATGCTATTAATTATAGTGCTGCTGGATATAACTATAATTAATAGTATAGTGTTAGTACCTATTAAAATGGTAAAAGAAGCCAGTCTTGATTAGTAATCTAATAATCTTGAGAATCTTATCTGCTGGATATATAATTTCTTTATAATAGGAAGCGATTCTTTATAATTAAAATAATTAAATAAGATCTAACGTAATCCACACCCGAACCGCCCACCCAACCGACCCGCCCACGTCCGCTCAAAAACGCGGTCTATATCGATTTTGAATCTCAATTTCTAACCCGAAATAATAATTATATACAAAAAATTAATTACCAGTACGATTAGGACATCCAATTATCTTATATCCTGTAATTCCACAACCACTATAGCGAAATTAATATCATACAGATAGTTAAGAGGCTGGAAGCTCTGGTTTAGCTAGAGTAGTAGTATTAGTTTAAGATATCTTAATCTAACTTTATATAAGCGTTTAGGCCTCTTCTCTAGTAATTTCTTACTTATAAGATATTTGCTTTTTAAATCGTCTATATTTTTGCTTCTCTTTCTTATATATAGTCTATAGATTATAGACTTCTTTCTCTAAAAGTATAAGGCTATTTATAGTTATCTTATACGTCTTAAATATCTAATTAATCACCTTATTAACTAAACTTAATAGACTTTTTATATACTAGCTTATACATCTTCTAATTTTACTTAATTGATATTTAAATTAATATAGATTTTAAGATATCTATAAGTAGAATAATTAAATATTACTTGATTAACTTAGAGAAGATATAGGAGTTTTAAACTAAATAGTAAACTATTAATAAATTTAATCTAGATTATATAGTACTAATCTAATTACTATAAAGCTATTCTGAATAGTTTTAGCTTTATATGCTATTATATAGGCTTCTAGAAATATAGTAAGAAAGTTAATTTTATTAATATAATTAAATTTAAGCCTTATCTATTACTTAATAAGCTATCTATATTTCTGTTTTATAACTATAAAATAGCTTATATCAAGAGACTATAAAAGATAAAAGAAATATAAAAGTATATAGATTAGAATAATATTATTTTTAGTATATATATAGTTAAATTCTATAATTAAATAGCTTCTATAGCTATTAAGAACTAGTATTCAATATCTTCCTATTATATAGCTATTTATAAAAGGAATAAAGTGATTTTAAAGCTAATCTATACTAATCTTATTTATAGTCTATCTATTATCACTAATATTAATTTTTTAATTAACTGAAAGAGTCTTAAACCAGGCTTCTTATATATATTTTATTACTTTGAAAATCACGTACAAAAGTAGAGCTTATCTAGTAGAATTAACTATTTTAATTACAGTTACCTATTCTTAATTATCTAGCTGTAATAGTTGTAGTCTGCTATATCAATTACTTCTAGTAATAACCTTTATAATTATACAGAGTCTTATAGTAAAGCTAGTCTTATTAAAGTTATAAATATCTTTTAACAAGATACTATATTCTAATATAGCCTCTTATATATAATTAAAATATTTTTAAATTATTTTTAGATCTTTATATTTAGCACGCTTATAGTTATATCTTTAAAAAAATCACGATTTAAGTTCTATATAATATTAAATAAAATTATATATCTAATTCTCTCTTATTTATTAATTTCTATATTAAAAAAGAAGATAGTTAGCTATTTCTTATATAAGAGCTAGCTAGAAAGGTAATCCTTACTTATCTAGATTTAATATCTATTTAATAAATAAATCCTCTTTAAATTTAGTCAATTTATAATTATTAGCGCGTTTTTCACCTTTATATTATATTCCTTAAAGCTACACGCGAAGAGTTATACACAGGATAGCATAAATCCTTATAGCTTTATAAGTACTTAAGATATTTCCATTTTTTAAATCAGAAGTAGCTAATTAGATCTTTCCTTCTATTTTAACTAATTTTAAAGAAGTTTTATTACAAATTAGTAGTATAATGACGCGTTGAAAAGTATATAATAAATATAGACCGCGTTTTTGAGCGGACGTGGGCGGGTCGGTTGGGTGGGCGGTTCGGGTGTGGATTACGTTATCTAGTAGAGATTGATTATATAATACTAGTCTAGTAGATGCTAGTCTAAGCTCTGTTTAGTGTAGCAAGTCTAATAGATAGTGTAAAGTATGTACTATCCGCTATACAGATAGTATCTAAAGATAAGAAGAAATATCTAAGAAACCATCTATCATAATATATAGAGATGCCTAATAATCCAGCTGCGGCATATTTACAAAGATAATACGTAAAGAACTATTAAATTTAGAGAAATTACTCTGTATAATCGATAGTGGGACGAATTCTCAATTTTGATGGGAAGTACCCCTATTTTTGATGGCGCTAATGCCTTTCCCATTAGCGCCCGTAGTAAATTGTTAGCCATAACCCTAATTTATGCCATAACGTATTTCACAACCAACCCGGCCCACCCAAGCGTGCCGGCCCACCCTACCGGTAAAATCCACTTATACTGACCGACGCGTCATTATTTATCACATTTACTATATAATTCCTATACTAAATTGTTCGGACAGTACGTGCGAATATGTCCAACCTGTTTACAATTAGAATAGGTCCGTAGCGCGCGCCTGCGTGCCCCCAAAGCGACTTCTGGATTAGGCAATTGTAAAGCTTTCTAGGCTGTTAACGTTACTGCAGCGATCTCTTGACCTTCGGAAACCGTTAAAATCCTAGGTCTGTTGATAGGTTTACCTTAGATTGTACGCTTTTGTTTCTGGCAATTGTTTACTGCTTAT
The DNA here is from genome assembly GCA_001939245.1 of Talaromyces wortmannii. Classification (NCBI taxonomy): domain Eukaryota; kingdom Fungi; phylum Ascomycota; class Eurotiomycetes; order Eurotiales; family Trichocomaceae; genus Talaromyces; species Talaromyces wortmannii. The sequence goes on from MJVA01000457.1 coordinate 21,876, forward strand.
AGATTATAATTTTCTTACATTAATATAATGGCGGAATTTATTGCTAAAAAGTAACTTTTTATTAATTAATCTAACGCGCGCTTTGTGAATAAATTTGAATTAATATAATAGTATTTAATAAGCTAATTTATAGTTCTTATTTGACAAATTAGATTTTTGATATTATTTGGTATTTTTAGTAACTAATTTACAGAGGAATAATTTATACTTAGGAGAGTAGATATTCACAATTAAATATTAAGCTTAGATAGTATATATTCTTAGCTGAATAGAAAAATCTTTATTACTGCAAAGCTACTCTTAATATTTTATATAAAGTAGACTTTATTCTGAATTTCTAAATATATTATAAGGAAATTATTTTTATTAATATAGTTAACACTATAGTGTATTCAGTTCTTAACTATATAACTATATAAGTGCTTAAAAACTGCAAAAATACTTATATTAAGAGGTTAAAACAGATATGATGAGTGTAACGGTATATATATAGAAATAATATTATTCTTAGTGTAGTATTAATTAAATTTAGGTATAAGATAACTACTATAGCTATTAAGAATAAGCATTCGATATTTTCTAATTATAAATAGTTTTAATATAGAATTAAATATCTTTTAAAGCTATTTAATCCTAAGTTTATTAAATATCTAATTGTTTAGTGACTTAGTAATTAACTAATTAAATAATAATCTAGATAGATTATACTAATCTAGAAGCTTATTGACTAACTTTAATATAATAAGCGGAGATAATATAATTCTATATACACTTATACATTTAATAGTTATAACTTATTCTTGATTTTTAGGCTAAAGTAAATGAGATTTCTCTTTATAATTAAAGCTATATATAACTTTTACTATAAATATAATCTCTATAATAAACCTAGTCTCGTTAAAATTCTAAATATCTTCTTATATAATTCTATACTTAGTAAAAGCGCGCTTAAGATCTTTAAAAAAACTACTAATAACCGCTAGATCCTTATATAAAGCATGCTCATAATTATACTTACAAATATAGCGAGTTTTGAGGTCTTAATAACGTTTTAAAAAGTTGTCCACCCAGTTTTTATCAACGGTTGGTAATAAAGTAATAGAATTACGTTTTTCAAGTAAATAATTGGCTATTTACTCTACCATAGATGGCCTGATAGGATAGCTATACTGGTCTATAGATATAATCCACTCGCGAAGTGCAATTTCTTCGGTTTTTAATAATTTGGTGTTGTGTGCGCGTTTATATGTGTGGTGTAAGCGACCCTATCGCTGGCCTCGAAGTGTCGATCTTGGTACGTTAAAAACACACGCTGCTTCACGCATATTGGTGATTTGTCCATTTTTTAACGCGTGTATAGCAAGCTGAATTTTTCCTTCATCGATCGGTGCTTTTTTTGCAGCTTTTTGAGGCATATTGGTGTGGTTATACGATTTTCAAATTTATGTTGGGTTGAAAGTGGGAGAAAATTAAGAGGGTGGGCCGGCACGCTTGGGTGGGCCGGGTTGGTTGTGAAATACGTTAAATGGTCGTCAACTACTGTTAGGATAGATTAAGAATACACGACTCATATACCCACATAGAACCATCGGAGAATGATCACAAAGCTTTTGGGATACGCACTACTTTTACAATCACCCGAGTAAATCCGTCATCTTGCCTAAGCCCAGACCTTCCAGAAGCTTATCAATACCTAATGCACCCAGTAACCCATGGAGTATACCACCCAGGCCCAAGCCCTCGAGCAATTTGCTGACGAGTCCCAAGACACCACTGAGAAGGAGGCCGACAGCTGCGATGATTTGGAACAGCGGCTCGGAGAGGAGAGCCCAAAGCGGGTTGATCTTCTTCTTCGCATGAGGCATACCCGAGATGAGCCTGCGCCCATTCTCGATAGTTTCCACCACGGTTTGTGTGAGCTCCTTTAGTGATTCTGCAAGCTGAAATTCCTCTGGCGTGGCCTCATGCGTAGCACTGAGAGCTTTTGCTGTAGCGGCAATCTGGCCGTCCGGATCTAGAGCTCTAAGGGCACCCTTGCACTCTTGCAGTCCATTAGCAGCCTCTTCAATAAGGGGCTTGACATCGTTGACCAATTTCTCCTCGTCAAGTTCATCCTTTGGTGTACTATGGGCTTTTTCGATATGCTACGCGGAGCCCAGTGTATCAGCTGATATATTCGAGACATCAGCAGGGACTGCGGGGGATTAACGTGTGCTCACCTGAGTAATTTGCCTGCAAAGAGGTCCGACTTGGTCCAACGCTTGCTGAACGATGGACGACATTTTCTTCGCTAGCTGTTTGTCTTCCTCCTCTTGTTGTTTTTTTTCACGCTCCTCTGGCGAGAGGTTGGGCTCTGTCGGTAGATTCTCTATCAGGGTACACTCGCCCACCTTGATGCCATTATTGTCCAGGATATAGCCGTTGTCATCGACCTTCTTGCCCACGAGATTCGCTAGATTGCCCTCAGTGAGCTTGCCAATAAGGTTCCCATCGTCATCGCGGACTTCTCCCTCCCTGTTCACCTTGTGACCAGTCATGGGGCTAGAATCCTGTTGATCTTCTTCCTGTTCCCAGCGCTCGGTACGTCCTATCACGTTGCCCACTTTATCTATGATTTCTCCATCTTCATCCACCGCTCGTCCTATGAGCCTCTGCTGTTCGCCCTCCACTAGCCTGCCAACGACCTGGCCGTCCTGTTGCACCACCTGGCCGTCCTTGTTCAGGGTAAGCCCTGCCAACCCAGAGAAAATACCCTCTGGCAGTTCGCGCTCGGCCTCGGGAATGCACTCAGCCTGCCCTATCACTATTCCAGCATTGTTCCAGATTTTGCCGTTGACATCAACCGATTTGCCAGTCAATTTCTTCAGATTTCCCTGGACAATTCGTCCAAAGACAGCACCTTCTCTATCAACAACATTACCTAGCTTGTTCACCTTCATACCTTCCAAAAGGGACAAATCGGGTTCTTCCTCTTCCTCTTCTGGAAGCTCGTACCTCTCTGCACGGCCCTTGACGTTGCCATGCTTGTCCAAGATCTCACCGTCGTCGTCGACAGCTTTACCACGCAGCGATTTGAGGTCGCCTTCGACGATCCTACCCACAACTATTCCATTGTCATCCTTTACAAAGCCCGAGTCGTCAACCAATAGCTCTCCAAGTCCGCTGAAAGGCCCCATATCCTCCAGCTCACTTTCAGGTATGAGTTCCACTTGCCCAATTACTTCCCCCTTATCATTCCAGATCTTGCCGTTTTGGTCGATTTTTCGACCCGCAACCTCCTTCACATCTCCCTCAACCACACGAGCAATCGGCACTTGGTTTGGGCCGATGACATTGCCCATCTTGTTGGGCGTGAGACTTTCAACCATAGAGAAGTCAATCTCCTCTAACTGTGGCTCTAGTTCTTCCCACGGCTCTGCACGACCGATCACGTTGCCCCGCTTGTCCACAATATCGCCATCGTCATCTACAGCGTGGCCAACAAGCTTTTTCGGGTCTCCGTCGACAAGTTTGCCCACACGAACTCCGCTCTCATCCTGAACCCAGCCGTCTTCCACAATGCTAATGTCTCCAAGCCCGGAAAAAAGACCTGCAGGTTCTTGCTCCTCGGGTATCGGCCGGGCTTTTCCAACAATATGTCTTTGGCGATCCCAGAATTGGCCCTGGCTGTCAAGCTGGAATCCCTCCTTCCATAACTTCTTAGGGTCACCCTCAACTACTTCACCGACAGCAACGCCATGTTCGGTCACAATATTTCCAAGTTTGTTGCATGTCAGACCGTTTAACGTGGAGATGTCAGGTAATTCTCCAGAAATATCATCCACGGCTTTCTTTCCCTCCCCTTGCTGCTCTCTGAGTATTTGAAGGGCAGCATCGGTGGCCTCGCCCGGAACGATTTCGGCCTTTCCAAGCACATTATCATTGTCATCCAAGACCTCTCCTTTCTCGTTGATATGTTTGCCTGCAAGATCCTCTACATCTTGGCCCTCGGTAATCTGGCCAATGACATCGCCTGCATCATTCAGAATCTTCCCTTCCTCATTAAGCTTTCTATCCTTGAGGATCGAGACATCAGATAGGCCCCGGTCAACAAGCGTAGCCTTTTCCGCCACACCTTCGCTTACTTCCTCCGGCGACACAATGTTAACACGGCCGATGAGCTCGCCTTTATCATTTAAAACCTCACCATTCTCATTAGGCACCTTGCCAGCGCAAAGGTCCACGTTGCCGTCCACGATACGACCAATGAGCTGACCAGTATCATCCTTGATATCGCCCTGCGCAGTAATGGGGAGGTCTTTTAGATTTTTCAGCTTAATTCCGGAAAGATCCAGTGCCTTATTAAGGCTCTCTGGACTCGCTGTCTTTGTTCCTTTTTTCTGGATGAGGTCGACGTAACCAATGACGTCTCCATCCTCGTCCAAAATCTGACCACTACCTGAGACGGTCCAACCAACAAGATCCTCTGGATTACCCTCTACAACCTCGCCGATAGCCAACTGTCCGGTTTTGTCAAAGATCTTCCCGCCTTCGCTCACCTCAAGTCCATCTAAGTCGGACAAATCCCGAATCACTTTGCTGACCTTGTTGGGTTCTGGGACCTTCCGGGTCGGGGCATTGAAGACGGCTTTTTCCGCAATGTCTTTGACCCCCTTCTGAATCATCTTTCCAGTCCCCTTTGCCTTATCCAGGGTACCGCTGGCGAATCCCTTGGGACCCTGAGGGAGGCTTGCCATCCTAGATACTGATGGTCCCGCATCAGTTCTAGACCCTGATGCTTCCTGTTCGCGCATGGGAACTTTTTGTCTCTGCTCAATGGGTCTCTGGGACAGCGTTTGCTTCAGCGCTTGCGGAGGTGCTTGGCTTGGTCTACCCAGCTTCTTTGAAGCACCCTGGGCAAACGTTGCCGGGTCGTCACTTTGGGCCACCTTCGGCCGAGCTGTGGCGGAAGTCATCTCGGGAGAATTTATTTTTATCGTGAAAATATACTGTAGGCAGAAGAAAAGAGGAACCGAAAAGATAATAGAAGCTTTTATCTTGGTTATGAAAGATGTGCTATGTCCTTTGTTAATTGAATTTAATTGAATAACCCTTGACCGCTAACTACTCTAGGTTCTGTAATTTCTATGTTCAATAAATAACATCCACGAAGGCTGTCGTCATAACTACAACATCTATTATGGCAGCTTGTGCAAGAGTCTTAGGGCGCGATGTTATTACGATAATATCCAGAACTCCCTTGGGAATGTCCTTGCGGTACCATGGTATCACGTTTCCATAAGGAAAACTCTTCCTTGGCACCACCATATATCCGAATAGAAAACGCCATCTACATCATCTGCAAACAATCGACCTCCAAAGAGATAGATGGTGTTGAATCACAATCATGAGTCTGGAAAATAAGCGGAGTCCGTGTTATGACGTGTTAAGTATTTTTCCGCGACAAACCAGCTACTTGTATACATTACACGGAGGTGATTCCTAAGCAATTACAAGAAGCTTGATTTCGAGACTCACTGTAACAAATATTGATAATAGCACATGTATAATGCTAGGAAAGACTCGGACTTCTCTTTCCTATTTTCTGGTAGCCTTGCGATGTTGGTACACTGCGGCCATTGCAATAATCACGTCGGAACCTCAACTCAAATTACTCCAAGATTAGTTATCCGTATTAAAGCTATGGCTCCGCCGGAGCTTGGAGGCATGTCCAGCTAGATTGCAATCGTGGGGTGCGCTCCAACAACAAACAAAATGGAGGGCAGGCACAGCCTCCGCCCCTGTATTGACTGAAGTGACCGCTAAGGGATCGATGTAGGCCATTATTTTCTTGTGAAGAGTATCAGGAACTGTAGAACATCAGAGGGGGATGATGTTTCAGTGGGAAGCAGTAGCGGTAGGTACCGCAAAAGAGTAGTAAAAAAGGGGAACTGAAGTTAAAGGAAGCGTACAGAAGTGATAGTGTAAGGTCTCCATGTATCTTTGCTTTTAATTCGACTTCCAAGTCGAGGTTCAAGTCCAGCCGCAGCTTGAGCCCAGAGTCATCGTCGTTTTCTTTCTTCTGCAATTTCTGGCTGCCCGTAGCTTCGTGCTCTGTGAGCTGGTCACGTATTGCCTGTGAGTTGCCTACTTGAGTGTCCGGGGATAATTGTGGTGGTCCGACTCGTTTATACGGCTGCAGTTTCACGTCCGTTTTGGTATTGGGGTCCATCAATGACTGATACCTATTCCTTCGGTGCTGTTGTCGTGGTAGCTGTAGCTTCTGAATCTGAGCCTCTTGCTGTGGGTGGGATTCCCGTTCATTCTCTGATACTGGCATAGAATAGTCCTGGTCGTCTTCATCAACCGAACTCTCCACTCGTCCACGGTCTGCCATTCTCGCAATGCTGATAGTAAAGAATCGTGGGGGAAATAAAGCACCGGTATGTCCTGTAAAAATTGTATAATGAGCCATAAGATAAAAAGCAGATGCAAGAATATATATATGTTTTGGATTGGTAAATAATTATTAGCTACAATACCCAACTTCTTGGATCGGTTTGATTACCGCGACCACAGAGTCAGAGCATCCATGCTTTGAAAATGCGTCATCGCCTTGCTGGATCAGAATGGCTGCAAGAGAAGATGGTGTGATGATAACAGCAGTTGCCCAAGCCGATGGCCAACTCGCAGCCCGAATACCCTGTTTGGGACCTAAGAGTGGCGTTTGCCGTAGAATGACGGCATGCATGCATCACTAGGTGGCTGTCTCCCAAACTTCAGGTAAAAACCATGGCACGACATTTAAAATTCTAAAATGGCTTGTAACTTCCAAGATTAAGTGGTCCGCAAGAGTTTAGTGAAGCATGTCTGATAATAGGTGGCGGGAGAAGAAGCCTGTGAGTGCTAGAGCCGAATCCGCACTTCGCACTTTTTAGTCAAGGTGAGATGCGAATGTGCATTTACAACCAAGGGTAAAAAGACATATCATGGGAATAAGATGTGGGTCTGACATCATAGACTTTGTACGAGCTCATGCAGGGAAACTTGCTAGATGTACATCTAATTTTCTAGAGAAGAATTTCTAGCTGTCCCATGAGCTAGCTATATTCAGAGGTTTGTTTGCAATCTATTAAAATAATAGGCACGTTCGACATTTTCGCACCTATGCCAGGAATTGTGCAGGAAGAGCAAACGCGTGCTAACGGTCCTGCTTCGAAACCACCCCCCAAGCGAAAGGCACCGAAACTCAGGCGGCAGTCTCTACCTAGGCAAGCCCCTAATCCCGGTCCCCAACGTGTCAACGAGGAGCCAGAACAAGAGCCGCCCGCGCAGCAGTCCGACCACCATACCGAGGAGGACAATCTGAGCATTGATGACCAATCTGTGGCTACCAAGCCTGAATCTTCACCTCGAAAACTATCAACAGAAGAAGTTCAGCCTCTCCAGCATCAGGAAAAACGGCACCCTCGAGCAAAGCGGACGATTGAGCTCAGTCGTGAGAGAGATCAACGTCCTGAAGTTTGGGAAAGCCATAGGGACACTGAAAATGATAATCAGCAACTACTCCCGTTGGGTAATCTTGGAGATATTGGCAACACAGTCGACGAGGTCGGGAATTTGGTTCGCAACGTGGAGTCGAAAGCTGTCGACACCGTCGGTAACACCGCTGGGAAAGCCATAGGCAGCTCTGTTGGGGTCCTGAAGCGGGAAGAAGACGAAAAGGAAGAGCAACTGAGACTTCGACTGGATCTTAATCTGGACATTGAAGTACAACTCAAGGCCAAGATCCACGGAGATCTTACGTTACAGCTGCTGTAAGTCTATCACAATCTCCTAAGTTGTAGGGACTTAGTTAGCTTTACTAACCGAACCATCTAACAGGAACTAGGAAAAAAATGTATTTTTGCTTCATAAGTACTTAGTTTTTTTAACTGTAGTATTATTGATTCTAATTTTTCTTGTTACTTACGTCCTAATTCTATAATATTAGCATGTGAATTTGATGTTATTTACGACAGGCAATTGATGTAAACACTAAAGGATGCGCAAAAACATTTTTATCGTCCCTAATGCGTCCATATAATCACACCAGGTCTGGATACCTTGGTCACAGTGGCCTGGACTATCCATTCAGGCTTGAACATGCCAGACCACAGGTAAGGAATCCCTACAGAAAGTCAAATCCTTCCCCTACCGGCATATCATTCTCCATCCCACCCTACGGTCATAACTGCTGTCTTGTTCGATACAGGATATTGAGGGACAAGTTCAATATTGGCCCTTTCCGGATTTCTCTTCACACTACCCGTGGGCAGACGAAATCCAGCCTTCGCTAGGACTGCTCATAATAGTCCATGCTGCCTCGCTTCCAATAAAAAGAGAGTCCTTCACGCCCTGGAACTCTTGAGGAAGAAGCTTCGGGTTGAGCAACCCAACTTGCGTGAGTACACTGGCCTGATCCCAATGAGTGTGCTCGGAATAAATCTTGCCGCCGCGCAGGCACACAATGCTAATTAGAATGACATCCACATGCCTATTGGTTGGAGGAATGTCTGGGAGGATCCAATCCATGCGTTGGCTATGATCGAAACCCATGTAAAGCTCATCCACAATCCTATCTGCCCCGACAGTGCGAGATAGCAACCGCAGACTCATGGAGGGTGGTTTTCCATAAGCAAATATTGTCTTATAAAAATTATGGACCTCTTCTGGACCACTTCCTCCCTGCAGGCTTGGGGCGTAGATTGCCGACGGGGTCTTTTCTTTCACATAGCTTGCCATAGAATTACATTCATTGGAGGAAAAATATCTAGCTTCAAGGGCGGTTAGTTGGTCATCTAACTCAGCCAAACATCTGGGGAATGCCATTTGTGCTAAAAAAATAAAAGACTTGTGAGATTATCAGCGCTCACCCTCTTGAGCATTGTCCCATACTTTCTCCAAGTCTAGTTCCCTTTGAAACCCGACTTGTAAAGTCCTCACTGTCCGACTCCAAGCAAGGTCGGCTGAAATTTGATCATATTGTTCCATGTCACGTTCAGCAAAACCTGCTGTAGCACTTGGGTATGCATATGCCAAGTACTGTAATGGGAGGCGGTCTCCTGTTCCTCGCCCCGTAGTAATGTGCCTTCTTTCTGTCAATTGTTTGTGCTTTGGTCCTGTTGAGTTGTATTTCACATTCACAATCTGGTTGGAAAAGTGAACAAGCACATGTAATGTCTGCGGAAACAGAGTTTCCGGGTCTGGAATATTTGTTGGATAATAAGCGACGAGTGTACATAGCTTGGTGTTGTTGGGAAGCTGAAGATAGTGATCTAAACAGAATGCCGCGGCTTCTCCAAAGGCTGCAAAGAAGTAAATACATAGGCGCCTGTTCCTATGATATCAAGGACCAATACTTGCTTACCGATAACCCCATATGACTCGCGAACATTCAGGCCTTCCTTGACGTTATTTAACTGACGTGCATAATGCTTCAGATTATTCTGGAAGGGCAAGTATACTACTTCAAATCCCTCGAGCTCGCAGTCACGAATAAATTCCTCGTCAAAGCTCACATCATCGGCTGTAATACACAACCGACCAGCTTTGTGAGAGCATGAGGACTCCATGGCTACGATAATACCTAGTAAGATAAAGAGTACACCTATCCAGGTGATGAAAGAGAGGTAGTTTTCGTAGTGATATCTAACCTCGCCCTAATGGTTATCTTAATAAACTATAATATATGGCAAATGAAGGTTTCCATCCTCTTATTAATGGTATCGATTACAAACTCTCGACATATATTATACATTTGATATCCAAAGGGCACTTGCAAGGTAAAAATCAGGTGGTACTTGTTTGATTCGCTGCAACTGATGTAATTATGAGATGTTCGGAAATTATAGCTTGGTAATATTCCATTACCACCGAACTGGAAACCATGGTTCCTGGTGGATTTAGCTGAGTAAGCTATTATTTATTCAGCAATAAAATTCGAAACCAGCCATATAATTCAAATATAATATGCCAGGCACTATTTCATGTATATTGTGAAACAGTATGATGTATCTGCATGTTGTTATCAGTTTAAAATTTCCACTTATTCAAAGTTACAAATAATACTAACTTCTTCTTCTTCTTCTTCTTCTTTTTCGTCTTCTAATAACCCTGCTCCATATTTTCCCGGGACTTATCATGTAGCTCATCTTGGTACTGTTCTGCCTGTGAATGCCAGAACTTGTTAATCATCCCATTCAAGAATAATTTATCAGTCCACTTCACGAATCCATAAACCACCCATCCACAACCCCACAGAGACAGTCCCATTGCGCTTGCTACCAAGATTACCGGTCCGAGTATCAAAATCGACAGAATCGCCCATATTAACAGTGCTACTGCCGCGAATAGCGCTGTGCCAGCCAGAAAGAGGAGTATTGGGACACCACAACAAATAAGTTGACAGGTAATAAATGTCGCAGCGATTGGGTGTGACACTGAGGCCTCATATAGTGCCAATTGGCGGGGAGGGGGTAGTATCTTCAGCACCATTCGCTTGACACTAGACTCGAATATGTCCGCTATAGATGGAGCGGCACCCTTAACCCATTCAGATGCATATTTCCATATAGACGAAAGCGATGGAATGGAAATGTTTTGCTGTTCTTGACCCTCTTCAGTCTCACCGGTAGGAAAATCACCTGGAAGATGTATCCCAGGTAGATCATGTGTGGGTTCATCTAGATTAACAATTGGCTGGGGCAATGAAGCTGGTATATCCGTGTTTCCTGGCAAATTGGCTGTGGCGCTGCGCAAGGGACCAGTGTTAAGGCTATTGGGAACTGCATGGAGAGACATGGCCAAACGATTTAGTCAAGAGGTAGGCATGAATGAAGGCTAGTTAATTTTCGCGAGGGAACTATCAAATATTTCCTGGCTATTTAATTAATGGGCTACTACTTATCTACTAACTACGTACATCCCTGTCCACGTTTCCCTGGTTTGGGTTTCTAAGTGACCTTGGGTACCTTTATTTCGCGGCGTAATTCGCCAAATTTGTCACATGGCTCCTCCTTTTTGTGATTGGGCTCCTCAAGTTGGAACCAATATCATCTGGAACACTATCGAGAAGCAGCTTCTAATATAGTCCGATCTACTAATCCAGAGTAAGGAACTCATAATGAAGATCAGTTTCAACTACGTAGATAGCCGCCATTCGTCTTTAGCTGTAGGTCGGAAAGAAGACAGAAGAGCGAAGTAATCCGTCACGGGCAGGATTCTCGATGAACGGGATGCTAGCCTTGATTCGGAGGAGAATACTTCTTGGAAACCCCCTAGTTATAGCGTCATATCTGCATACATAGTTTGTGGTGTGATGCGAGTCATTGACATACCCGAAGGGCCCCACTACTGGGTGAACCTGATGGGCGGAAAACATTACCCACCTATTACATACGTATATGGTCTGTATAGTGAATACGCCAAGCCTTAATCACCCGACCTCAGGGCTTGAACCTTGGTCGACTTCTTCTAACCTTTTTCTTTTCCGGCGAGATATGATAGCCTAGAAGGATCGATCTATTTTTGCCTCGTATGCGAAATCAGAGAGTATTATCCATTATGTCATTGCCTCCTAGAAGGGGGGACACACATTTTTATCTGTCTGAAGACTCTTCTTGTACAACGGCCTTACTAATGGCTATGCTATTCATATCTCTAGGTCTATTACAGAGTTAGAGTTATAATCTCGCATAGCGGCAATAGTATCGAAGCTAGCTACACCATATCAATAAATTTTACTACTACTACTACTACTGCAAAAGGGTAATTTACGCGATTTAAAGGCCTTTAAATGTTACCATTATTAAGTAATTTGGGGAAGAACTGCTTATATATTTGCATAGAGAGATACATGTAAATATATATATGTATATATGTACCTGTTCACCCTAACTTACATACTAGTAGAGAAACTCGCAATATTATTGGTTAATGGTCTAAGTTGGCCAATAAGAGAGCTTCTACAGACCCACATTTAATTCACAAAAAAAATGTCAAATTTGATCGAGACAACGATTGTCATGTCAGGTTTTACAGTGACGGGCCCGGCCAGGATTTCTCCGAGACACTATTGACAGCCGATATACTGGGGAGAAGAGGATAGATGCCAATCTGTGCGAGGATAGTACCGAAATACATTACTGACACATGGACGTGAATATTGTTTGCAAACCCGAACATGATACACAACCCTGTCAAGAGGACACACATTGGCCCGATGATGAATGGAAATCGCCATGAGTATCGATCCGCAATGCGTCTGACTACACAAGACGAAATACCTCCACAGAAATAAGGTAGAATAGTCATAAGCTATACAACTATTAATAAATATCCTTGCTAGATTAGAATTTCTAACATAATAAACGAGAAAGCACTCTAAAGCTCTACATTAGTCTATACTATCAAAACTTCTAGATTGACTTTCTAATCTAATAAGCTAACAGAGAGATAATAGTATAAAAATTTCTCACTCTCAACTTTTTTATTAGTAGCCCTCACTTCTACAAAATAAAGATAATAGTCAATAAATCATTTTTTTTAATTAATGATCTAGCTAATTTTATTAAACTTTTAAGAATAATAAATAATATTATTAATCTAATAATCTACTTATACCTTTTACATATTAAAAATACCCTATAATTACACTTAAATTATAGCTATTTTAAATCTAATTAATTGGTTTTTCTATACTATAATTATCAATTGATACATTATAGTGGCGGGGCCGGCGATGATGTCATCTAATCGCCCTATCACATTCATCTTCTACAACAACTCCTATTTTATTAAAATATAAAGATAACTCTAGATTATTAATTAAAGTCTATATCATCTTTTTCTAAATATCTTTTTATATAATTTTAAAACTAAATGATAATCTATTTACATTATTAATATTAATCTATATTTCTAATATATTATTATTATCCACTATATTAGACACGTACAACCAAGCCAGCATATATATACTTGTTATAACCTGTTTATAATATAATCTATGTATTCTGTTACAAACTACAGTATTGTCTCTATTCTATAGGCACCCTCACTCCACGCTAGTTTTCTTAGGAAGCCAGATATCATTAGGTGACGTTGTGGAAATATTAAACAATCAGTTTTAGTGGTGATAAATCACATAAGTTGTATAAAAAGGCAATAAAAATTCATTATTTCACTTGATAAATCTACATGATAAAAATACGTATCAATTGATAGGTTTATGCGATATAGATATTGTAAACTACGAAATTATACAGGTATCCTAAAGCCCCTAGAAATGTGAGGATAATATATGGAAAGCAGGCAAGAATGGGATTCGATGGTAAAGCTATGGTTCGCTATGTAGTCAAACTGATTGCTGACCTTCGGCATTCCCTATGCGAAGGTCAGGATATATATGTGTTCCCATTTAGTAGCTTAATAAGCCCCCTATGAGACTAATATAGCGAGATACAATATATAATACGTACTAAAGGCTTTATAGTCTTACATTATCCTCTTTTTTCTAAGAATCTATATTAATAGTATTCGCGTAAATTCTTTTAGAAAATATAAATAAACTTAAATACTATTATTACAAAGATTAGCACGTATAATATAGAGATCTATCTATATATATTATTAATATATTATTTATAGATTAATTTATTATTTATTTCTTCTTTTTTAATATTAAATAGTTTATTATACTATTATTAGCTTTATTTTTTATTTCTTTTACTTTCTCTCTACTTTTTTATTTATCTATTTTATTTAAATATAAATATTATATCTTTTACTAATTATCTTATATTATTTATAATATATAATTAAATATTTACTTAATTTATTATTTATTAATAGTTTATAGAATAACTTTAAAAAAAAAGATCTTTTATTATTTTTTAACTAAATCACTAGTTACTTTCTCTTTAAATAGAAATATCTCTATCTCTAGCTATATTAGATCGATTTATTTAGCTAATAGTATATTTATTAGTATACTATATTTTATAGTATAAAAATAGTTAATTAAAAAATTATTTACTAAAAAAGATAAATTTACTACTATTTTTTTCTCTATAAAGAAAAAGAAGTAAATATATTCTTTTTTCTCTATTAAAGCTAATAGAGATAATAATAATAATAAAAATAATAATAGTAATAAAGAAAAAAATAAAATTCTATTATCTAGTATATTAATCTTTTTATTTTATAAATCTTATATATATCTTTTAAAAATATATCTCTTATTTTATTAATACTATCTTTAATAACTAGCTATTAATCTTAATCTAAAATATTTTAATTTTAGTTCTAAATCTTACTTCTATTATAAAAGAATAAAAAAGTCTATAGCTAAGTACTATTTAATAAGTATTTTATTTATTTATATATTATTATAGGTGCTAATTCTTAATAGATCTTTATAGAATAGCTTAACTAGACTATATAAATTATTATATTAATAGTAAAATATATTATTAATTAAAAAAATATTATTAAAATATTAAATATAGCGATATATTATTAGTCTAAGTCTTATTTAGTAAAGCTTTTATCTAATATAAATAATTCTACTTCTATTATAGCTAAATAAGATAATTTATCTACTATTATAATAGTAAATTCTTTATCTCTAGCTTAGTAGTTTTTAAGTAAATATTTTATCTCTTTTAATAGCCTTATATTAGAAGTTGCTACTTTATATAGATTAACTATATCGCTCTATATATAATATAGATTATCTATTTCTAGTTATAAAGATCTTTTTAATAGCTATAATACTATATTTAATTTTAAACTTATATATTTACTAGCTAGAGTATATAAGTCTTATTATACCTTATATAAAGTCTAATATATATTTAATAACTATCTTTACTTCTATAAATTTATTTAAAAAGTCTCTTTCTATATAATAATATTATAGTCTTTAGATTTAATATAAAATATATTTTATTGCTCTTTAGAGCTTTTTATAAATATCTTAATATTTTAATATAATGCCTTATAGAGCTTATATTTTAAATATCTTTAAATAGTTTAGATTTATTTTATTTTTTATTTTACTTATATTATATATATAATCTTTAGACTTTTAATAAAAAGTTTTTTTATTTTTACTTTTCTTAATTTACTAATATAATTCTAAAATAGTTTATCTTTTAGTTTTCTTTTTTAGATAGATATCTAGAGCTTTAGTCTAATTAATTATATTTTTTAATTTCTAAATAGCTTCTTTATTTAGCTATTCTTTCTATTAAATTAGATATTCTATTTTTTTACTTTATTTCTAGTCTTAAATTATTTTCTATATAGTATACTCAGATTTATTATCTACTAATACTAGTTCTAGAGATATATAGTTTTTAATATTAATATAGTATAGCTTTAATAAAAAGATATAAAAGACTAAATAGATCTTTCTATATTTTAAAATAAAATCTAGCTTATAAGTATTTATCTTTTATATATTTAATATTTAAAAAAAATCTAAATATTTATTAGCTAGTTTTTTATTATATTAAAGTAAAACTATATTTTTTATTTAAAGTATAACTTATTTCTTAATTTTAAATTTCTAATAGATTTTTTTTTAGTTATAATATTTTACTTAAGCTTCTTTAACTTATTTTAAATATTTCTAAATATTCTCTTATTTAATATAGAGTTCTTTTATCTAGTTTATAGCCTATAGTTCTCTATTTTTTAGATTTAATAGTATATTCTAAGATATATCTATTTTTAGATCTCTTTAGAATTTTATAAAGATTTTTATTAGAGATTACTCTATAATATTATATTAANTATCTATTAGCTAGTTTCTTATTATATTAAAGTAAGACTATATTCTTTATTTAAAGTATAACTTATTCTCTAATTTTAAATTCTTAATAGATTTTTTTTTAGTTATAGTATTTTACTTAAGCTTTTTTAGTTTATTTTAAGTGTTTCTAAATATTTTTTCGCTTAGTACAGAGTTCTTCTATCTAATTTATAGTCTATAGTTTTCTATTCTTTAGATTTAATAGTGTATCTTAGAGTATATCTATCCTTAGATCTTCTTAAAATTCTATAAGGATTTTTATTAGAGATTACTCTATAATATTATATTAACTATTATTATATATATTCTATGCTAATAGAATTCACTATAGCTAGTCTATTTATTTATAATTTATATAGTATTAAAGAAAGTGCTTTATAAGCTAGTTCTAATATTTAATCTATTTATCTATTTATAAATAGACTATTATTAATAATTAGCACTATATTTTTAGATAGTAATATATAGTCTATTAGAATTTATTAATAAATAGCTTATCTTAATCTAAAATAATATATTATAAGAATATAATCTATTATATTAGATTTTTAATAAGTAGCTTTACTAGCTCTTTAATTAATAATACTTTTTATATTAATAAATAGATAGTATACTTTAAAAATAAATTAATAATAATTAATATAGCGTTAACTATCACTCTTTATCATTCTATAGATAGTAATCTTATTATAAAATCTATAGTTATTATTTTAAATGGTTCTAATAAAATTAATAATAATTTAAGTAATCTATATTATTAATATCTATATATTTTAATCTATTAATATATAGAATAGATATAGATATAGTAATTTATATTAACTTTTAATACTAGCTAATAATATTTTTAATAAATAGCTACTACTATATAGGCTTTTCTAAAGTAACCTCTTTATATATTATTATAGTTATTCTTTATAATTTCTAATTATAAGGCTTTATTAAATAGTATATATATAGCTTTTTTATATTAAAAAAAATTATATTCTTTAATACTCTATATTAAATCCTTAGCCTATCTTTTATAGAATTCTTTTAATTTTCTCTATATAAAGATATCCTCTTATTAATATATTTAAAGAAGACTCTTTATATCAAATTTTATTTCTAAATAGATTATTTTAATCTTTATAGCTTTAGCTACTAGAAACTATAATATTAAAAGTTTTAGACTCTCTATATCACTAGTAATAGTATTCTTATTTATAAAGATATTTCTTTTTTTAAATCTATAAGAATTCTTTTTATTAATAAAAAAAAATATTCTTTTAGTCTTCTATACTTACATTAATATATTTATAAATATAATTTAATTATTTAAGAAATTTAGTTTTTATTTTTATTTTTTAAAATAATCTTTCTATAGCTTTTTTTATAAAGTTAAAAATATTATTATATTTTTTTTAATATTATCTATATAATCTAGATAATAACTTAATATATTTATAGAATTCTTTAATTCTAGATAATATTTTATATTAAAATTAAATACTAATAGATATTCTATTTATTAGATTTAATACCTACTTAATATCTTAGTAATAGTAAAATACTATAAATTATTATAATCTATTAAGTCTTTAATTATATATTAGCTATTCTTTAAATATTATTATTAATATTAAAAAACTTCTATTATTATTAAAAATTCTAAATTATATACTTTATAATATATCTTTAATCTTTTAAGCTTTTAGAACTAAAAAGCTATTAGATACTATTAAATATTTTTAAATAATTAAATTATTACTATTTCTAAGATTTTATTTAAAGTATCTATTTCTATATTTATTTAAAGTACTAAATTATAGTATTTTAATATAGATTTATATTAAAATACTTACTTTAAATTTAAAAAAGACTTCTTAATTTTTATTATTATATAGAATTTACTAATAGTACTATCTTTATAAATATTATATTTTACTCTTCTCGCTAAGCTTATTATTAGTTTAGATAATAATATTAATATATATAAAAACTAGAGTATAAAATTATAGTAGAAATTTATAAATTCTAAAAATAATTATATTTTTTTAACTAATCATAGTTTAGACTATTCTATAATAATATAAATCTAATCAGAGTTTATTATTATTCTTTTTAGACTTATAATAAATCTAAAATATTTTATAATATTTACTTTAAAACTATATTTATTTTATTTATAATATAAGTTATAGCTTTTTAATTAGTTTATAACTTTTTATATTTAGATTTTATAGATTTATAGGTTATTTAAATATATAATAATATCATCTAGATATATTACTATATAGATATTTAATAAATTTAATATTACTTTATTAATATATATCTAGAATATAGCTAATATATTAATAAAATTAAATAGTATTATTTAATATTTAAAATAACTATATTAAGTTTAAAAAATAATTTTTTATTTATTATTTATTTAGATTTTAATATAATAGTATATATCTTTTAAATTTAATTTAGTAAAATATTTCGCTTCTATAAAGTAGTCTAATATCTCTATAATTAATAAAATTAAATAATAGTTCTTTACTATAATAGTATTAAGTCTTTAATAATCTATATATAGTTAGAGTTTATTATTTTTCTTTAATATAAATAGAATAGAGATTTTTATAAAACTTTTAAATAATCTAATTTAATCTTTTTTTTATACTTTACTTAAGTAATCTTTAAAAATTTTAAATTTAGTTTCTATAAGTCTATATATAGATTTATATAAAAAAGTTTTTTTTTAATTTTAAGTTTATAGTATAATTATATTTTATATATTTAGATAGTATATTAATAACTACTTTTAAGAATATATCTATATAATTAAATAGATATTTTAGTAGTTAAAATTTATCTATTTTAAATATTTCTATATCTAATAATGCTTTTATAGTATATATTTTATTATCTTTTTCTAGAATATAAGTGATATATAAATATAAATCTATATTTAATATATCTTAAAAATCTATCTAGTATATTATATACTTAATTATTAAACTTTTATATATTTTATAAAAAAATATTATTTTTATCTATTTAGCTAGTATATAGATTTAATATTTAAATTATTTTATAATTTAATCTATATTAAGATTTACTTTCTTTAACTAGAGTATATTAAGAATTATATTATATCTTTTAATATTTACTTTATATAGAGTATACCTGCTAGTTTAAATTAAATTATTAGAGTTCTTAATTTTTATATCTATATAATATTATTTATATATTTAAATAACTTACTTATTAATAGCTTTTATTTATCTTAAAATAATTTTAATAACTCTAGTAAACTTTTTAGTAAACTTTTAGTTTATAAAATTACTCTAAGCTTTACTATTAATAAAAATCTATATCTTTATAGAGTCTAGTAGCTTAAAGAGTTTTATTTTTATAATTAATAGTTATTTTTCTTTAGACTTATTCTTTTATATTATTTTTAATATTATTGCTATACATAAACATTAGGGTTCTAATTTTTTAATAATTTAGATATTTTTTATACATTATCAAGCTTTTTTTTATAATATTTTTTTTTTAGTATCCTATTTTACTATAATAGTTATAAATAAGCCTAGCTTAATTACTTTTTAGTCTATTATATTCTTTTTTTTTTAAGTTTTTACTATTACTTCTTTCTATAATAGCTTTCTTTTTTAAAAGGAACTAGTTATACTTTTTATTATTATTTATTAAATTTCTTAGTTTTATATAATAAGAGTTTAGATCTATTTAAAATCTATTATTATTATTATCTTAACTATTCTAATATTAAAAATTCTTTATTTTTTAATATTTAGATATAATATTCTCTAGTTTTTATAAAAATTAAATTATATCTTTATATATTTAAAATTTCTTTAAATACTTCTATAACTTATTTTATATTAGTTATAGAATTTTAATTATAAAAAGCTTTATATATTATTTCTTAATATATTATATATCTATTTAGTTTTTTAAAGTTTATAGATAGTAAATAAATTTCTATATTAATTAGTCTTTTAGTTATCTAATATTACTATAATTCTATATAGCTATAATATAAAGAAGTTTAAAATTATAGAATAGTTACTATAGATATATTTTAAAATTTTTTTAAATAATTTATTTTAATTCTTTTTTCTTTTAATATATATTAAAGTTAAAAAATTATTTTAAATTTAGATTATTTAAAACTTTATTCACTTTATAATATAAATACTAGTTATATTACTTTAAATATTTATTAAANTATAATTTATTTTATATTAATTATAGAATTTTAATTATAAAAAGCTTTATATACTATTTTTTAATATATTATATATCTATCTAATTCTTTAAGATTTATAGATAATAGATAAATTTTTATATTAATTAGCTTTCTAGTTATTTAGTATTATTATAATCTTATATAGCTATAATATAAAGAAATTTAGAATTATAAAATAGTCGCTATAAATACACTTTAAAGTCTTTTTAAGTAATTTATTTTAGTTCTTTTTCTTTTTAATATATATTAAAGTTAAAGAACTATTTTAAATTTAGATTATTTAAAATCTTATCTACTTTATAGTATAGATACTAGTTATATTATTTTAAATATTTATTAAACTATAATTCTATATATCCTATAAATATTTTAAATTTAGTTAAAATTTTTCTGTTATAAAGTTTCTTTAATTTAAATCTTATTAAATATTTTTTTATAGAAATTATATTAATTTATAATCTTTTTTCTTTATAGTTATTATTAATAAAGTTTTTAATTTCTAGATTTAGTTATTATATAAAGTCTATTAATACTAATATACTCTATAGCTATACTTAGATTTACTAAATTTATTATTTTAGATTTATAATATAAAGCTTTTAATTTAGTTATACTTTTATAGCTTAAAATTCTTTTACTAATATATAGTTAAGTTTTTATTTTAAGATTAGCTATATTATCTCTAAGTTTAGATTTCTATTAATAGATTAATCTTTATCTAACTCTACTATAATTTTATTTAATATTTCTAATATATTAGATTAGATATCTCTTATAAATATAGCCTATTTAATAAAATTAATTAAAATAAAAATATTTTTAGTAATAATTATATTTTTTAATACTTACTAGTTCTTCTTTTAAAGATAAAGAGTAATTAAAATATAAAAATAATATATAGAAAATAGATAAGAATAAGATTTAATAATAAAGCTATAGTTTACTATATAGTTAAACTGATTATTAATCTTTGGTATTCTCTATACGAAGGTTAGGATATATATATGTTCCCGTTTAGTGGCTTAGCAAGCCCCCTGTGAGGCTAGTGTAGCGAGGTGCGGCACATGGTGCGCACCGAAGGCTTCACGGCCTCACAAATATTAGTTTATTAGTAAAATACTACTAATATATTACTACTTTAGTAAAGAATAATTAATATATTTTAATAATAAAATATCTTAATAATTAACTATATAATAAGATATTAAATATCTTTTTAAAATAGTTAATAATAATAAAAAATAATAATTTTTTTTTAGTAAATCTATATATAGTCTAAGTCGCTACTAGATAATAATAATAATTTACTAAAGTATAGTAAGAAAAAGAAAGTTTTAATTTTAAAGAATAACTTATAATACTAAAAAAATTATATTAATTAACTTAAAAAAGATCTATATAAAAAAAATAATTAGATTAAATAATTTAAAATCTAAATTTTAGCTATCTTAAATATTATTTAAAAAATTATAAATATTACTTTAACTATTAAAGAAGATAGATAACTTAAATTATTTAAATTTATAATATTTAATAGAACTTAATTTAAGTTAAAAATATTTTTAGTTAATATAGAAATATATATTAATTTTAATTAAATTTATAATAATAAAAAAAAAATTATTTTTATAGTATTATACTTTACTAACTTTATAATAGAATAAATATAATCTATCTTAACTAACTATTATAGAAATAAAATAATAAATTAGAGTATAATTACTAGAGATTTATTTATAAACTATACAAAATTTAAAAAAAAAATAATAGAAGTATTTAAAAATATTAATAAATAATAAATTACTAAATATTAACTATAATATTTAAAATAAATTAGCTTAACTTAATAGCTTATAATAAAATTCTAATAAATTATTATATTATTATACTATAATTATAGAGTATAAATTTTAATATTTAAAAATATATTTAAGAAAGAT
>MJVA01000923.1:1339-36666 GCA_001939245.1 Talaromyces wortmannii
AAAATTATTAATAAATAAATTATTTAAATATATAGATAATACTATATAGATATAAGAGTTATAAATTTTAATAATTTAATTTAAACTAGCGGGCATATTCTTTATATAATAAATATTAAAAAATATAATATAATTCTTAGTATATTCTAATTAAAGAAAATAAATTTTAATATAGATTAGATTATAAAATAATTTAAATATTAAATCTATATACTAGCTAAATAGATAAAGATAATATCTCTTTATAAAATATATAAAAGTTTAATAGCTAAATATATAATATATTAAATAGATTTTTAAAATATATTAAATATAGACTTATATTTATATATTATTTATATTTTAAAAGAAAATAATAAAGTATATATTATAGAAGTATTACTAGATATAGAAATATTTAAATTAGATAAATTTTAACTACTAAATTATTTATCTAATTATATAGATATATTTTTAAAGATAGTTATTAGTATATTATCTAAATATATAAAGTATAACCATACTATAAATTTAAAATTAGAAATAATTCTTTTATATAAATCTATATATAGACTTATAGAAATTAAATATAAAATTCTAAAAGAGTATTTAAGTAAAGTATAAAAAAAAAGCTAGATTAAATTATTTAAAAATTCTATAGAAATCTCTATTTTATTTATATTAAAAAAGAATAATAAGCTTTAATTATATATAGATTATTAAGGGCTTAATATTATTATAATAAAAAATTATTATTTAATTCTATTAGTTATAGAGATATTAGATTATTTTATAAATATAAAATATTTTACTAAATTAAATTTAAAAGATATATACTACTATATTAAAATTTAAATAAATAATAAATAAAAAATTATTTTTTAAATCTATTATAGCTATTTTAAATATTAAATAATATTATTTAGTTTTATTAATATACTGGCTATATTCTAGATATATATTAATAAAATAATATTAAATCTATTAAATATCTATATAATAGTATATCTAGATAATATTATTATATATTTAAATAATCTATAAATCTATAAGATCTAAGTATAAGAGATTATAAACTAATTAAAAAGCTATAGCTTATATTATAAATAAAGTAAATATAACTTTAAAATAAATATTATAGAATATTTTAAATTTATTATAAATCTAAAAAGAATAATAATAAACCTAGATTAAGTTTATATTATTATAGAATAGTCTAAACTATAATTAATTAAAAAGATATAATTATTTTTAAAATTTATAAATTTCTACTATAATTTTATACTTTAGTTCTTATATATATCAATATTATTATTTAAACTAATAAAAAATCTAGTAGAAAAAATAAAATATAATATTTATAAAAATAGTACTATTAGTAAATTTTATATAATAATAAAAGTTAAAAAATCTTTTCTAAATCTAAAGTAAATATTTTAATATAAATCTATATTAAAATACTATAATTTAATACTTTAAATAAATATAAAAATAAATATTTTAAATAAAGCCTTAAAAGCAGTAATAACTTAGTTATTTAAAAATATCTAATAGTATTTAATAGCTTTCTAATTCTAAAAGTTTAAAAGACTAAAAATATACTATAAAATATATAATTTAAAACTTTTAATAATAATAAAAGCTTTTTAATATTAATAATAATATCTAAAGAATAGCTAATATATAATTAGAGTTCTAATAGATTATAATAATCTATAATATTTTACTACTATTAAGATACTAAGCAGACGTTAAATCTAATAGATAAAATATCTATTAATATTTAATTTTAATATAGAATATTATCTAAAATTAAAAAATCCTATAAATATATTAAATTATTATTTAGATTATATAGATAGTATTAAAGAAAATATAATAATATTCTTAACTCTATAAAAAAAACTATAGAAAGATTATTTTAAAGAATAAAAATAAGAATTAAACTTTTTAAATAACTAAATTATATTTATAAATATATTAATATAAGTATAAAAAACTAAAAAAATATCTTTTTTTATTAATAAAAAGAATTTCTATAAGCTTAAAAAAAAAATATTTTTATAAATAAAAATACTACTACTAATAATACAAAAAATCTAAAACTTTTAATACTATAGTCTCTAATAGCTAAAGCTATAAGAACTAAAATAATCTATTTAGAAATAAAGCTTAATATAAAGAGTCTCCTTTAAATATATTAATAAGAAAATACCTTTATATAGAAAAAATCAAAAGAACTTTATAAAAGATAAACTAAAGATTTAATATAAAGTATTAAAAAATATAATCTTTTTTAATATAAAAAAACTATATATATACTATCTAATAAAGTCTTATAATTAGAAATTATAAAAAATAACTATAATAATATATAAAAAAGCTACTTTAGAAAAGCCTATATAATAATAGCTATTTATTAGAAATACTATTAGTTAGTATTAAAAATTAATATAAACTACTATATCTATATTTATTCTATATATTAACAAGTTAAAGTATATAAATATTAATAATATAAACTGCTTAAGCTACTACTAATTCTATTAAAACTATTTAAAATAATAACTATAGATTTTATAATAGAATTACTATCTATAAAATAATAAAGAGCAATAATTAATGCTATATTAGTTATTATTAATCTATTCTTAAAATATACCATCTATCTATTAATATAGAAAATATTATTAACTAAAGAGCTAATAAAGCTATTTATCAAAAATCTAATATAATAGATTACATTTTTATAATATATTATTTTAAATTAGAATAAGCTATTTACTAATAAATTTTAGCAAACTATATACTACTACTTAAAGATATAGTATCAACTATTAATAACAGCCTATTTATAAATAGATAGATAGATTAAGTATTAAAATTAGTTTATAAAGTACTTTCTCTAATACTATACAAACTATAAATAGATAGACTAGCTATAGTGGATTCTATTAACACAAAACATATATAATAATAGTCGGTATAGTATCATAGAATAATCTTTAATAGAAACCCTTATAAGATTCTAAGAAGATCTAAGAATAAATATGCCCTAAGACACACTATTAAATCTAAAAAATAAGAAACTACAGACTATAAACTAAATAGAAGAACTTCATATTAAATAAAAGAACATTTAAAAATATTTAAAAAAAATTAAAAAAGCTTAGATAAAGTACTATAATAAAGAAAAAATCTATTAAGAATTTAAAATTAAAAAATAAATTATACTTTAAATAAAAAATATAATCTTATTCTAATATAATAAGAAGCTAACTAATAAATATTTAGATCTCTTTTAAATATTAAATATATAAGGAATAAATATTTATAAACTAGACTTTACTTTAAAATATAAAAAAATCCATTTAATCTTCTATATCTCTTTACTAGAACCATACTATACCAATACTAGAAATTATATATCTCTAAGACCGGTACTAATAGATAGTAAATCTAAATATATTATACAGAAAATAATTTAAGACTAGAAACAAAGTAAAAGAATAAAATATCTAATTTAATAGAAAAAATAACTAAATAAAAAAACTATCTAGGAACTAGAAGATATAATTAATTAAACTAAAATTTAAAATATCTATTTAAAAAAAAAAACTAAAAAATAAACTACTTTAAAACTATATTAGTAAACTAAAAAAAGTAAAAATAAAAGAACTTTCTATTAAAAGCTTAAAAGCTATATATATAGTATAAGTAAGATATAAAAATAATCTAAACCTAAACTACTTAAAAGTATCTAAACTATAAGCTCTATAAAATATTATACTAGAATACTAAAATATTTATAAAAAAAGTTTTAAAGAGCAACAAAATATATTTTATATTAGACTTAAAGACCGCGGCATCACTATATAGAAAAAAACTTTTTTAAATAAATCTATAGAAGTAAAGATAGTTGTTAAATATATATTAAATCTTATATAAAGCATAATAGAACTTATATACTTCAGTTAGTAAATATATAAATTTAAAATCAAATATAGCGCTATAGCTACTAAAGAGATCCCTATAACTAGAAATAAATAATCTACGCTATATATAAAGTGATATAATCAGCCTATATAAAGTAATAACTCTTAATATAAAGCTACTAAAAAAGATAAAATATCTATTTAAAGATTACTAGATTAGAGACAAAGAATTTATTATTATAATAGTAGATAAATCATTTTATTTAGCTATAATAAAAGCAGAACTATCTATATTAAATAAAAACTTTACTAAACAAGGCTTAGACTAATAATATATTACTATATCTAATACCTTAATAATATCCTTTTAACTAACAGTATATTTTACTATCAGTGTAATAATCTATATAATCTAGTCAAGCTATTCTATAAAAATCTATTAAGTATTAGCACTTATAGTAATATATAAATAAATAAAATACTTACTAAGCAGCACTTAGTTACAGACTTCTTTATTCTTTTATAATAGAAGTAAGATTCAAGACTAAAGCTAAAACATTCTAAATTAGGATTAGTAGCTAGTTATTAAAGATAATGCTAGCAAAATAAGAGATATATCTTCAAAAGACGCATATAAGGCTTATAAAACGAAAAGATTGATATACTAAACAATAGAGATTCATCTTCTTCTTCGTTATCATCATTATTCTCATTATTGTCATCGTTATCGTTATCCTTATTAGCTTTAACAGAGAAGAGAAAATACACTCACTTCTTTTTCTTCATAAGAGAGAGAGTAGTAGCAAACTTATCCTTTTTCTTCATAGATAACTTTTTCGATAACTGCTTTTATACTACAGAATATAACACACCAACAGATATACTACCAGCTAAATAAATCAACCTAATATAGCTAAAAGCAGAAATATCTTCACTTAAGAAAAAAGTAACCAGTAATTCAGCTAAAAAATAATAAAAAATCTTTTTTTTTAAAACCATTCTATAATCTATTAATAAATAACAAATCAAGCAAATATTTAACTATATATCGCAAACAACATAAAACAATCAGTAAGAAATATAATACTTATATTTAAATAAGACAGACGAACAAGAGAGTAAAAAAGAAATAAAAGAAATAAAAAATAGAACTAATAACAACACAATAAACTATTTAATATTAAGAAAAAAGAAATAAATAATAGACTAATCTATAAATGATATATCAATAATATATATAGATAGATCTCTATACTATACACACTAGTCTCTATAATAACAGCGCTTAAGTTTATTTATATTTCTTAAAAAAACCTACGCGAATACCACCGGCATAGATTCTTAGAAAAAAGAGAATAATATAAGACTGTAAAGCCTTCAATACACATTATATACCACACCTCGCTACACTAGCCTCACAGAGGGCTTACTAAGCTACTAAATAGAAACACACATATATCCTAACCTTCGCACAGGGGATACCGAAGGTCAGCAATCAGTTTGACTACATAGCGAACCATAGCTTTACCATCGAATCCCATTCTTGCCTGCTCTCTACATATTATCCTCACAATTTCTAGTTAATAAAATACTTCTCTTATATATCTTTTAAAGATACTCTAGATTTAAAAACTACTAGATATAATAGTTCTTTAATACCTAAAATATATCTTTATAAAATATTTAAAAATAAAGATCTATAAGTAGCTATAAAAGTAAAACTAACTATTAAAGATTATAATATAAAATCTAAAGCTAATAAAAGATATTATAAAAGAGTAGAAAATCTTCTTTAGTCTTAACTACCTATTAATAATATTTATAATAAATAAATTATAAGCTAAAGATATTAAAGATTATATATATATAATAAAATAGCTAAAACATTATAATAGTTTAATCCAGCTTATCTACTATCTAAGTATATCTAAATTACTCTAAATAAAGCCCTATCACCATACCTTTCTATATTTAGTCTAAATCTAATCTATTATATAGCAATTACACGCGTTAGTTAATCTAAAAACCCAGTTTATAATATAAATAATAACCCTAACTACTATATATATATATAAAGCACTAAAGAAATATTATTATTATTTAAATATACTTTTAATAGATCACTATATAAAGCCGCAAGCTATATATTATTTTAAATTTAAAATATAGCTTATTTAGATTCTATCGCTACTAATCCAATATTAATGCTATAATATAGACAAAGAAAAACATATATCTAAAGAGACTTATTAAAAGTGACTAAGCTAGCCTATATTACTTAAATAATTAATCTAGTATATATAGAATTACTTTTATAACTTAATACTTTTCTTAAGCACTATAAAAGTTATTATAATAGCTCTTAAAGACTATATAATATCATTATTTAATATAAAAATAAATATAGAATAATATTAAGAAAAAGTAGCTAATAATATCTTTAATATACTACTAAATATAGACTATATTAAGATTTAATATTAAAATATTTAGTTACTAATTCTAAAATAGATAATAATTTTTAATAATTAGAATCTCTTTAAAGATATTATATAGTTAAATATAAAGTAATTTTTA
This sequence comes from Talaromyces wortmannii, assembly GCA_001939245.1. NCBI lineage: Eukaryota > Fungi > Ascomycota > Eurotiomycetes > Eurotiales > Trichocomaceae > Talaromyces > Talaromyces wortmannii. Next base: position 7,831 of record MJVA01000923.1, read on the forward strand.
TTTTTATAAAGATTATTATAAAGAGAATATAAGTATTAACAATCTTTATATATAAAGAAATAACTATAAATAATAGACTTGCCATCATAGAAAAATAGATTTTTTAATAAAAGATAGTATAATATTTAACCTTAAAAAAAAACTAAACTTATAGCGCTCTTTATACTTTTTTTCTTTAATCTTAATTTTATTATTAATTTTATTATTAATCTTACTCTTAGTTAATAAGATCTTTTAGAAAATAGAATTACTAGAATTATTAGCACTTATAATTACTATAAAAAATAATTAAAGTTAACTAAAGCTAAATTATCTATAACATTATATAGACTCTAAAGAAAGACTAAAGATAATATTAGAAATAATATCTATAGCAGCCTTATACTAACTTAATTAATTATAAAAGCTATAAAAATAATACTTTTATTAACTAAGTATAAACATAAAAGATTTATAATTTTTTAAAAATAACACTATCTCTTTAACTATATTATAAAAATCTTACTTTAAATATATTATATCAACTATCTAGTTTTATTAATAAAAAAAGATATTATATATCTAGACTTAAATAAATCACTAGATTATAAGTTTAAAATTCTTAATAGTTACTAAGATTTAGTATTACTAGAACTAAAAAAATCCTATCTACTCTATAAACTATTAAATATTTTTTTATAAAATAACCAACATCTTAGACTAAAGTATAAAATAGAAATCTTATATATAAAAGACTTCTTTAGTGATTTTTATCTAGTCTTTCTACTATACTATAATAATATTAAACTAGATCTATACTATATTAGAAGAAAAATACTATAAAATTAATACTAAATAGCTTTAATAAAGAATAAATAAAAAAATATAATTTATTTAAAAAATATATTCTTTCTAGATAATAATCTAATATTATTATATAAACTTATATAGATAAAAAAAGATCAGATATATTTTAAATAGAATCTCTCTAAAGCGTCTAATAAGAAGATATAGAATAAAGTAGATAGACTATCAGATATATTATAATTATCTAATTAAAAAATCTATCTATTAAACTATTAAAGACTCTAAATAAAAAGAACTCTAAAAATTACTTATAAAGAGCTATCTAACTTACTATTATAACTTTTCTTAAGCTATAGCTAAGCTTAAGATAATCCTACTAATATTATTAATATCTAATAATACCTATAATAAATCCTTAGATAGTATAATATTATATTTAATATTAACAACTAAAAAATAAACTAGTATAGATAAAAATAGCTCACAGTCCAGCCCTATATAAAGAAAGTAATATTATATAAATAAATATAGCTTATCCTAAAGAATAAAATACTAAATAATAATAGTCTTTCTTAAGATATTTAAATAATCTTATTCAATTAGCTTAGCTACTCTCACTATAAAAAAAGAATAAAAATTTTTTAAAGAATACTTATTATATAGATATCTATAATACTATAATAGCTAATTAGCTAATACCTAGATCAAAAACACTATCTCTAAAGAATTAAAATTAAAAATAGCAATAACTAGCAGCACAAAAAAAAATAATCTAAACTTTATTTTAGCTAAAGAAAAGATATTAAATAGTAAATACTAAAAAAAAAATTTAAAAGAAAAAAAACCTCTAGTAAATTAAAATAATTATTTAAAAATATAAAAAATATTATATACCTAGCTTTTTTATTAATAAATTAGCTTTATTATTAATAGTATTATCTCTAATATTTAAAATATAACTCTTCTTATACTTAGTAGAAATAGCGTCTAGAGTATTTTATAAATTATCAAAAACACTCTAAATAGATTTAAAGATTAGAAATATAGCAATTAACTAAGAATCTAATAATAAAAAAAGATTATAAAATAATTTTATTATAATAAAAAGATTCTTTTATAATACTTAAAAATATACTATATAGATATAAATACTTTTATTATCATTATTATATTTTTAAAGACGTCCTATGATAATTTAATAAAAAATAATAATAGAATAAAAATATAGAATAATAATAAAGATTAAAAAATAATAAAGAAATAATATCACTATTAATAATTCTTTTAATAGATTAAATAGATTAATTAAAACTCTAAATAATTAGCTAAATATAATCTATAGATAATACTATATCTAATTTACTAATATCTATACTTTTTAATAGTTCTATAATAAAGATTATAAAATTCTTTTCTTAATCTATTATATATTCTTAATCTACTAATATATATATCTATTAATATTACTTTTATAAAAAACTCTTCTAGTTAATATATTATCTCTACTTTCTATAGATTTATCACAAAGATAATATAAAAAAGTAATAATAATATTAATCTATTTAATCTAATAATTATAATCTACTAATAACTACAATAGATCTAATAAAATAGATTCTTATCTAATTAAAAAGTCAATAAGAAAATACACTTATAATTTATAATTTTTAATTATTTCTTTCTATAAATAGATCTAATCTATATAATAATTATTTTAAATATATTTAACTTCTTATTTAGTTATTATAGCTTAAAAGATAGACTAGAATAATATAATTAATTTTTAACTTACTATAATAAGTGACTAAAATTATTATTACTATTAAAAGCTTCTAGTTTAGAGATACTTAATAATATTCTATCTTTTTATACTTATTAACTACTCTAATAATATTAGTTAATCAAAAATTATAATATTTTTAATATTTTATACTTATACTTATAGACTTTAATATAAAAATCTATCTATTCTATCTTAAGATACTTCTAAACTAATTTATAGACTATTTATTACTACTTATATAAAAGTAACCATTTAAACTAGATTTTATTAATCTCTCTTCCAGATCACATCTTTAATAATATATATTCTATTAATATACTATAAAATATATATAAAAACAGTAATAATTTATTAAAAATTTTATAATTATCTTTATAATTCTATATCTAGATTATAAATAGTATTAAATTAATTTTATAATCTTTCTATATCTATTCTCTAACAAATTTAAATCTATTTCTCTTAATAAGCTAGTTAAATTTTACTCTATCTATAGCTCTAATAAGATTAATACTATAACTCTATTAGCACTATCTACATTTAAGTTTTATTATTAATTTTATATAAAATTATTCTAAATTAAATATTCCTAGTCTAAATCTAAAAAAAATTTCTAATTAATAGCAATATTATTCTCTATAATATTAAAATCAGTCTATATCTCTTAATTACTAAAAACATTAACAAATAAAGAAAAATATATAATTAAATAAACTCTATTAATAAATTTAAAAAAATCTATTCTTCTATTCTATATAACAAAAATAGATTTAATAATCTAAATAAAAATTATAATTATTAATCTAATTATAGCTAAAATATAGAAATTAGTAAAACTAAATTAAAGAAATTAATAAAATATCTAAAAATCTATATTTAGATAAATAAACACTATTAAACTTAAAAAATAAAATATAAAATCTTAAAATATAGATAATTTAATACAAAAACTATATAAAAATAAATATTTAATCTACTAATAAACAATAAATATAAAATTATAATACTAAAAAAATTTAATTAGATTACTCTTAGTAAAAATATTCTACAATAATTAATATAGAATAATTATAAATAATAATATTAATAATAAGCTCTATAATAGCTATAATATTAATTTTATTAATCTAGATTTAATAATTACTAATTACTATTAACAATATAATAATATAAAATAAAACTACACTAAAAATAGAATAATATAAAAATTAATAACCCTCCTTCTTCAGTAGATTTTTAATATAAATAACGACATTACCTTTCTAAATATAGTTTAATAGATTTAATATTTATATATAAAGAACTTCTTATAATCTAATTTTAAATAAAAATTAAACCTTTACTATTATAGTTAAATAGTTTAAAAAAATATAAAATATTTAGATACTATAGATCTAGTTAATAGATATTTAAATACATTAAAAAGAAAAAATATTATATTAATACTAAAACTTTCTAATTTATAATAACCAATTTTTAACAGTACATATCTTCACCACCATTAATATTAAAAAGACAAGAGTAATACTAATCGTATTTTAAAGAAAGGCTCTTTCTAATAATATAAATTTTATAGGAAAATGATAGTGTTAGTGAGTGCTATATGTCTTGTAAGTCTATGGTTAGAAAAGTACTATTATAATAATAAGCTATAAAATATATTAAAAAGTTAATAATAGTATACTATTATAGAGAGAAAATAAAATATAATAAGCTAAATATATAATAGTAAATAAGTGTTTCTATATAGTTTTTATATTATATTATCTAATAAAATATATCTAATCAATTAATATATTATATTATATCACTTAATATAATATATTATAGCGCCTATCTATAGCCTTGTTATTATATGATAGTATTATTAATAGTTCTGTTAATTGCTATAAAGCATTATCTAATAATAGATATTACTCTATAATAATATCCTATTATTAACATAATATACTATTCTAGTAGTAGTAATCTATTTTTTATTCTAATAAGGCCTATTCTTATAGACTAATCTATTATTATATATTAGCTATTCCTATTACTATATAGTCGAGGGTCGCTTATCTAGCGTAGTCTTGCTTAATAAGTAACATCCGCTGCCTTATCGATTGGCTGAGCGTTAAGCAATCTTCTGACATAATAATAGTAAAGTAATTTATAGTAATAGAAATAAAATAAGATTTAATATATATATTAAGATATAATCTTATTATAAGTATTTTTAGCGCTCGATTAATATTCTTTTTAGTTAAAATAACTTATCTATAATATATAAAAGAAATATAGAAAATATATAATACTAGATCTATATTTTAGCGACTATTAAAGTCTAATTTATATATAGTGTATATAATATATATTTATAGATATTTTAATTTATAGTACTTCTAGACTTAAATATTTTATATATAGTATTTATTCTAATATTAAGAATTGCTAATATAGAACTCTATCTTTTTAGATATATATATTTTATATATATATAGTATATATAGAGTCTATTTTTTATAATATATAATATTTTTATAGTATTTTTCTTATTAAATTCTAGATCTGTAATATTCTTTATCTTAGATAATTTATATATAGTATTTATTAAAAATAGTAAAAATATTTTATTAAATATTTCTACTTATATTAGTTATTCTTTTAATATTTATATATATAGATAGATACTATTAATCTAATTAATACTTTTATATAATCTCTTTAACTAGTAATTCTTTTTTAATCTATTTCTTTATAATACTTATTCTAATTATATAATTAAATTAAATATAGATATATATTCTATATATTTTATATTTAGATCTATATAATATATAGAGGTATAATTTTATAATATCTATTTTTCTATAATTAATACGCCTTTATAGGCGATACTTTTTAAATTAAAAATTTTATTAATAATATTTAATCTAATACTATAAATTATTTTATAATTAATTAATATTTTATTAGATATATATATATTTTATATATTAGATTATAGATAGTAACTACTATAAATACTTATTATTCTTATTAATAGAGCTTATACATAACTTTTACTATTATTAAACTAATAGTACTCTCTAAATTAAATAATTTATCTATAATATTTATTTTAATATTAGAAATAGTTTTATTACTTATTAATATTCTATTTAATGTTTAGATTATATATAAGAGAGATATATAGTAATTTCTATAAATATTTATCTTTTTTATTAATAGAATCTATTTGTAATTCTTTCTATTATTAAAACTATAATATTCTATTATAATAGTAATTTATTTATAGTATTTAATCTTCTTATATAAAGCTATTTTATATTAGTTAGTATATATATGACTAGTAATAGTTTTCTTTTATTAATTAATATACTATATATATATTATAAAATTATTAATACATAGTAGAGTTCTATTAAAGTAATAAAAATATATATTACACTTAGTAAATATTAAAAAAAATAGTTATAACTAATAATAAAATTTTAATTATAAAACTCTTCTTTTAAAAGATTATTTTAGAAATAGTAAGATATATATAATTAAAAAATAAAATATTATATATCTATATAATAAGATATATAGAATAACTTTAATACTTTATTAAATAGTCTATATTAATACTAATCTAATAGAAAAGATAATAAATCTAATTATAATAAATATTATTCTATTTAATTTCTTTATCTAATTAATAGTAAATATTATAAGCCTAACTAAAATTAATTTTATTTTTATTAAGTTAGAAAAGAAGCTTTATTTTATATTAGTCTAGATTAAAAAATAATATACTAACTACTATTAAAAGAACTATAATAAGAAATTAATATAATATCTTTCTATTTAGTTCTAGTTTATTATTCTCTACTAGATACCGCTAACATATTATTTTAAAAAGAAAATAGTCTGGATATATTAATATAGAAAAAGAGTCTATATAGATCTAGATATTATAGTATTCTTTTTTTATAGTTTAAATATCTTACTTTCTTAAATAGTCTATTAATATATATAGTCCTTAGCTAGTTAGAACTCTATAGAATTAATAAATAGAATAATACTACTATTAGTCTACTAAAGTATCCATTAAACAAAATATAAGTAGATTAAGAAGAACTATATAATATATAATTATAGAATTAAGACTCTTTAGATCTTATTTATTGTTAAAAATACTATTAAAGTAGGCTAATTTAAAGTCCTACCTATCATCTAAAGCTATGAGATGGGAGATATTATTAATTAATATAAAAAGCGACGCTATAATAGTAATTTTTTTAATAAAATCTATTATATAAAGAGATTACACTATAAAGAGCTGAGACTAAAAATTCTATATAGTAAATTGCTAACTAGTAACTACTATCTATAGAGATCTTAATTAATTATAATTAATCTAGCGATATTTATTTTAATAATATTTTTAAATTTAATAATATTTCTTTTTAATCTAGCTATAGTCTATATAGTAATACTAAAAGATTTTTTTATAAATTTTTAGTTTAGAAATAGATAGAATTAAATTAATAAAAAATTTAAGTTTTTTTAATAAGTAAATATATTTTTTATTTTACTTAAAATACTAAAAGATAGTTTAATAAATATTTTTAAAGTATAGTTTATTTCTTTAGTAATACTAAAATAAATATTAATTAATTTATTTATTAATAACTATATAGTAATACTATAGGTAGATTATAATTTAGTATTCTTTATTATAGTAAAAAGCTTAATAAATCTACTTTATTAAAGAAGATACTATAAGATTATTAAGATTGCTATACTCTATAAATAATCTATATAATAAAAAGAGATAATATATAATAAAAAAAAGATATTTAGAAAATAAAGTTAATATAAATCTATATAACTAATTAAAAATAGTATTTATATTATAATAGATCTAATACTAGTTAAAGAATATTATTTTATAAAGTGTAAGACTTTACAACTTTATAGTTAAAATAAGTTAAAGATAAAAATAATAATTAATATTAATTTATTATTCTATTTTATTTATTTATTTAGTTTTATTATTATATATATATTCTTTAAGTAATATAGTTAATAGAATCTATATTTATAACTTTATAAAATCTATTACTAAGTTAACTTTTAAAAAAGCTATTCTAGATAATATTTAAAAAGTTAATATTAATTATAAATTTTATAGAAAATCTATAACTTATTATCCTACTACTTTTTAATAAAAGATTAGCTAGGATAGTGTACTATTTAATAAATATAATCTATTTAATACTTATACTAATTTAATTATTAAAACTTCTATTCTATTAACTATAATTATTTTTATATCTATCTTAATTAACAAGATAGATAGTTCTATATATAGTAAAAATTCTCTAAATTAGAATTATTATTTTTAATCTAGAAAATAGATAGATAGATCTAGTAGAATCTCTATATTAAAATAGATTATAATTGAGTCTATTAGTACTAGATAGTAATAGGTTATTAAAGATTATAGATTTCCTATTAATATACTACAATAACTATCTATAGATAATTAATAAAATATTATAATAACTATTTCTTATTTTAATAAAGTTAGGTCTCTAAAATTATATAATTTTAGAGAAATAAATATAGAATATATTAAAATAAAGCTATTTTCTAAAAAAAATAATTAAAATTACTTATTTGTACCCCGCCGGGAAAATCAAAATCTAACTTTTTGAAATTCAACGCTTTTTGACGGTATCCAGGGCTTCGTCATGCCCCCTGGACTCCCCAATCCTGACAAGGCCCCCCTAAACCCTGGGGAGCAGGCGCCAGGCCAGGTGCCCCCAAATGAGGCCCATAGGAACACCCCAGCTAGAGCAATACCACCAGCGCCCCCTATAGCCACTACAACGGCTCCCTAGAACAAGGCTACCTTTTCTAACCTAAAGCTCGACTTTAGAGGCCTCCTTTCCCCTCTAAACAGCGTTATCCCACTACAAAGCCCCCTTAAGGCCCTAAAGAAGAGACTATAAGAACATAGCCCTAAGAGCTTAAAATATCCCCTAATAAAGTCCCTATTTAATTCTATATATAGAGATATGAAAGAGACTCTATTAAAATATATAATTAGTATCTATAAGGCTATATTCTTAAAACTAGATACTATTAAGATCTATATAATCTTTCTAGCTTAGAACTTTAAATAACATCTTAATATATAACTAGACGCTATAAAAGCCTAAATTATATCTTAATTAATAGTCTATAACTATCTAAATACTCTAAACCACATCTAAAAGCTTCTATTAATAGAAGAGAACTATTAAGACTAGTAATAGTATATATCTCTCTAAAAGATAATATTAATAAAGGTCGCGCTAGAACTACTTATTAATCTAATTAAAATTATTAAGCCTCTAGTACTATATAGAGCCTTATTTTTAATATTAAACTAGTCTAAATCTTAGAATAGATTATTCTAAATCTCTATAAAGCGCCTTAAGACTTCTTAATAAATAGAGATAGTTACTATTAATATCTATAAGTAGTAAATTATTATTAAAAAGTATCTAGCTACCTCTAAAAAACTTTTTAAAATATAAATCTATCTAAAGAGTATAAAGCTAATTTATATTAATAATAAAAAAGACTATAGACTTATCTTTAGATATTAAAAAAAAAGAATTACCTCTAAAAAAATCTAAAAAAATATTATTTTAGACTTAAATTACTATTTAGATTAGATAGACTTTTTAAGCTTTATTAAGATAGTTAATACTAATTATATTAATTTAAAGATTATTTTAGTATTTATAGAGCCTAAAATTACTATTAAAATATTTTTTCTAGTCTATATAGATCTTTTAGTAACTATCTATTACTAGACTAATCTTATAGTTATCTTAATAAAATTAAATCTATAGTAGTATAAGCTTAAGATATATATAGTACTAGTAGTTTACTATAATATTTTTAATTTAAAACTTACTCTAGCCTAAAAAGAAATTAAATTAAAGAATATCTATATCTTAATAAAAGACTTTATATAAATTAAATCTTTAATAACTATTTAAATTATTAGCTAGTAGACTTCTATTATTATTATAATAATAAAAAGCCTAGAGAACGCTTATAAGCTATTACTTTAAAAAATTTATTTTAAAAATAATAAATATAAAATAATTTTTTATTATAATATTAATAAAGACTTAATTTATATTTAATACTATAATATTAGCTACTAAATATATAGAGCTTATAATAACTAGCTAAAACTCTATTTAGTATATATTAGTCTTTATAAAGCCTAGAATTATATCTATAATATATAAAGCTATATTATTAAAGTATATTATCTATATCTATATATATCTACTAAATATAATAACTATAAGAGTAAATATTAAACTAATTTCTTAAGCTACTCTAAGCTTTAAAAGATCTATTAACATCTTTATAAGCAGCTTTCTACTATTAAGATTATTATATCTATTCTAATCTATAAATATAAAGTTTAAAAAAATATAATTAAAAAAAACTTACTTCTAATAGACTCTAAAACCTTCTTTAAGAAATAGAACTAAGAATTTAATAATAAAGCTATAATAAAGACTATAAAAATCACTTTATTAATTTCTTTTCTACTTTATTCATCTCTATACCTTTAATTAATATCTAAAACCACCTTTACTTATATTAATTATTTAATATAATTATAGCTATATCTATCTTATTATTTTAAAGACTTTAAAGATAGAGATTAAATAATAAATAAATATTATATATTTATAAGAATTCTATATTCTTAATAATTTTATTTATTTAAACTATTTATTATACTAGTTTAAAAAAGAAAAAAGAAACTAGTAAATACTTATAGTAATTTATAAAAATCTTATAGAGACTATTAAAATTAAAAATTAAATTAATTTAATAGACTATCTCTATATCTAAGCTCTAAATATATAGAAGTTCTTTATAATTAATAGTTAAATATCTAGATATACTAAAATAATTAACTATTATAATATATAAATTAAGATTAGCTATATCTAGTAAAAAGCTTTATCTAGATATTAATAAATAATTAAAAATATAAATTAAAACTAGCTTATAATAGATAAATATCTATTAATAGATAATTTTAATATCTATAGCTCTATATAGAATATGTAAGCTATAAAAAGAGTTAATATTAAATCTCTAAAATAGATTATTAACTAACACTTTTTATATATTAATAATAAATCTAAAGAAGCTATCTATTATAAAAACTCTTCTAGAATATTAATAATTAATTTAATATTATCTTTATTAACTTTAAGACTACTATAAGCTTAGAAAATTGACTAAAATAGATCTATAATATTAAACTATAAGTTTATTATTCTAATCTAAGACGCTCTAGAAGCTCTTTCTATAGAGAATATCTTAAAAAAGATTACTAGATAGCAGATCAAAACTTTATAAACTAATAAAAAAGCTTTTAAACTAGCTATAATAGCTTAGATATTAAAGACTATTTATTACTTTATTCTTAGTAAAAACTATACTAAAATAAGTCTAAAAAAAAAAACTAATTAAGTATAGATCACTTTAATTAATATACTTAATAGGTATATTAAAGTGATATAGCTCTATATCTATTCTAAACACTAGTAATAGCTAGAACTATAATAAATTTAAAATTTATAGACTTTAATCTATAAATAGTAATAAACTAAAATTTATTTTAAAATTATTATTAAAGCTACTAGAGCTAATTATTATTAATAAATAAAAAATATTAAATGTATTTACTAGAAGATCTTTTTTATAAAAAAAAAAAAAAAGAGTCTTAAAAATCTTTATTTTAATAATCTTAAGAAGAGTAAGACTAATTTAAATAATCTTAATAGATATTAAAAAGCTTTATAGTATACTAAGCTCTTTAAAAATTTTATTATACTAGTCTTATAAAAGCTAAATCTAAAAATAGATCTAGCTACTATTCTTAGTAAAAAAAAAACTCTAATTTAATAAATAATATTTTTTATTACTTTCTAAAATATCTTTTTAAAAGAATAGCCTAGTAGGCTTATTTATATATTTATAATATTAAAGTAGATATATTAGATTTTATTTAGTTAAAGTACTAAAAAAGCTTTAAAAGCTAATAAACTAAATTTTAAAATCTATAAATTACTTTAGATATTAGATTTTTTTTAAATTATAGCTTTAGCTAGATAGTATTTCTATTTAAAGATATAGTTAGATATTTAAAAGACTACTAAGAGCATTTTACTTAAAAAATTTAATAAATTTAATTACTCTTATATTAAAGCTTAGTAAGTAATAAGCCTACTAAGCTATCTAGATAAGATTATTAAAAAGCTTACTATAAGGCTTATAACAGACTAATATAAGACCTAGAGAGTCCTATATTTAAACTAAATAGGCTCTAGATAGAGCTAGAACGCTATAAATGTAATAGCCTATTTAATATAGATAATATATTAAAGATAGACTAAAAAGCTCTTAATAAAGACTATCTTTATTAATATTATAAAGACTTTTAACTATATTAACTTTTATAAGTTTATCTAGACTATAGAGACTGCTAGTATTAATAATAACTTTATAAAATAGACTTTATCCTTTCTTACAGATAGGCAGGTAAGCCTTATAATTAATAATTATAAAACTAATATATAGTCTATTACTTCGGATTTACTCTAGAAATTATTAGTGTCTTTAATCCTATTTCTTTTTTATATATTAAAAGTCTTCTAGACTATAGAGTATTATATTCTAAATATAAAAGTAATCTTATATATAAATAATCTAAGCCTTATAGTCTAAAGAAGCTTAATAAATAAAATCTATAAATAGTTAAAAATAATAGTTAAAACTACTATTAATTAGAAATATACTAATAGTATTAAATTTAATTTTAAAAAAACTAAAACTACTCTATTTATTAGAAAAATTAGTAAAAAGCTTAAAAACTAAATTTAATAAGTCTAGATATTAATAATAAATATTTTAATAATATTTTATCTAGAAATTATTAAATAGTTAAAAATACTTTTAAATCTAAAGCTTTTATTTAAAAACTATTATAAATATTATTTATAGAAAGGCTAAAATACTAAAAAACAAATATAGACTTTATATAGAGTCTAAAGCCTTCTTTTAGACTTAATATAATAAATCTAAAAAACTATTACTAAGATAGTAATTTTATATAAAGTAAAGCTTTAATAATATAACTAGAAAGACTATTTAAAGAGAATATAAGCTCTAATTAATTACTAGACTTAGATAATAATAGATATATTTTATATTATTCTATTAAAGCTATTATTTAAAGAAGTAGTCTTAAAACTAGCTAAAGCTTTATTAAATACTAAATAATATTATTATATTATTAAATTTTTTAAGCTTCTTTTAGGCTATTTTATAATAGCTATACTCTCTATAAGTCTATATAAAGATAATATTTATATATAGTCTAAAAAATAGCTACTAAAAGACTAAGTTTAAATAACTCTAATCTATAGAAACCTATAGATATTAAATATAGACCTAGCACGCTAGATATAAGAATCTATAATTATTAATCTTTTTAAAGACTTTAAACGAACTCTAAACTATAATAATAGATCTATTCTATTTAATTTTAAAATAGTAAATCTAAAAAAAATTATATAAAAAGCTACTAACCCTTTAGAAGCTTTAAAAAGCATTAGTTTATATTTAAATAATTCTAAACTAAATAATAAATAGATTAGCACTATTATAACTTATAAACTACTAACTAGTTTTTAAAAATCATATTTAACATCTTTAAGTACTAGATTTAAGATATTTAATATAAAATTAATAGATATAGTTAAAACTTTAAAGTAAATACTAATAGATAACTTTCTAGATCTAATTAAAATACTTTTAGATATATAGATTATTATAAGCTATCTATAGTATATTTAATTAGATCTAGAATAAACTCTAGCGCTTAGAGTATATATTTTAATTAAATAGCTATAGACTATTAATTATAAGATATCTATATACTAGATCTTAAATTATAAAAACGTCTCTAATAATAAGGAAATTAATAAAATTATTAAAAAAGCTATTAGAAGACTATTAATTAATAAATATTTAGATATTTTATTTATTTATATTTAATATATCTATACTAAAGCTTCTAGAATCTCTAAAGCTAATTAGCTTACTAAATAGTTTATAAAATATATCTAATAATAGAGCTAATAAACCTATAATCTTTTTAAAGAGTAGAAGCTTAATCTAATAACTATAAATATATATAAGTACTTAATATAATAATATTATTAATTTAAAACTAGTTATATCTCTATTAATAGCTTTTTATATTAAATTAAAATTTAAAACTCTTTAGAATATCTAGAATGCTCTAAAGATAATAAAATAATAAAATATCTTTTTATTAACTACTAAAAATAATATTATTAGTAGACTAAATTACTAAAAAATTTTATTAAAATAAAGATTAAGAGACTATAATCTAATAAAATATACTCTAAAATATATCTATTAAAAGACTTTAAAGCTACTAAAGTACTTCTAATATTTATAATAGCTATTAAAGAGTATAAAGATAATAAATAAGCTAAAGAATAGGCTTATAAAGCTAATAATTAAAGAATTAAGAATTTAGAAAATAAAGAAAGCGAGGAAACTAGAGTAAAGAAAAGATAATAAAACTAGATAGCCTGCTATTAGTTGGTAATATCTTATTATTATTAGTTATAAAGAGAAGGCCTTAGGCTTATCACCTATTAATAGATCTCTAAATCGCCCTACGCATATAAGCGGTTTGAGACGAGGAAAGCGCTAGATATTCATTATGCTTAGAGTCCGTTTATAAGCTTATAAAGTCTCTTATAGGGGCTCCCCCCTATATAAACCTTTATAAGCTTAGTTAGACACGCTGTCCGTCATAGCCCTAGGGCTGGGTATGGACGTTAAATATGATTAAATAATAATAATAATACTTATTTGTACTTTTTATATAAATAATAGAATTTTTAGTATTAGATTGAAGAGCAAGCTATAGATAATAACTAATTAGATATTTAAATTGATAAATACTAAAAAAAATTTAATATCTAATAAACTTAGAGTGCCGCTTTATTTTTATTTTAATATAGATAGATTATCGATCTTATAAAAAGTAATTATATTAAAATATATAAATATATAGTTTTAATAGTATTAGATTAATCTTAAATATATACTAATCTATAGCTATAGTTATTAGTATAGTTTTTACAATTAGAATAAATAGACGCTAGAATAGAGGAAGATCTAATATATATAGATCTATATCTATTTTAATTATAAGCGCTATTTACAAGTCTATTATAGTTTATAGATCTATATAATTACTCTAAAGCATTACTAATATAAGATCTAGTAAGATTTAAACTCTTAATAAAGTTATTACTAATCTTTTTAATATTTATTACTATCCTATCTTTATAGCTAGATGAATAGATTCTTAATATAACTTATCTATATATAGAGCCCAGTCACAAATTAAAAATTATTATAAAGAATATAGTGCTTAAATATCTAATATATATTATTTTTAATTAATAAAATATTTTTTTTATATATCTTTTAAAGATATTTTAAATTTAAAGATTACTAAATATAATAGTCCTTTAACACTTAAAATATATTTTTATAAAATATCTAAAGATAAAGATTTATAAATAGCTATAAGAGTAAGACTAATTATTAAAGATTATAATATAAAGTCTAGAGCTAATAAAAAATATTATAAAAAAATAAAAAATCTCTTTTAATCTTAACTATTTATTAATAATATTTATAATAGATAGACTATAAACTAGAAATATTAAAAACTATATATATATAATAAAATAACTAGAATATTATAGTAGTCTAATTTAACTTATTTATTATTTAGATATATTTAAATTGCTTTAGATAAAATATTATTACTATATCTTTCTATATCTAGTCCTAATTTAATCTATTATATAGTGGTTATATATATTAATTAATCTAAAGATTTAGTTTATAATATAAATAATAATTCTAACTATTATATATATATATAAGATATTAAAGAAATATTATTATTACTTAAATATACTTCTAGTAAATCACTATATAAAGTTATAAACTATATATTATTTTAAACTTAAAATATAATTTATTTAGATTTTATTACTATTAATCTAATATTAACGCTATAATATAAATAAAGAAAAATATATATCTAAAGAGACTTATTAAAAATAATTAAACTAGCTTATACTATTTAAATAATTAATTTAATATATATAGAACTACTTTTATAATTTAATACTTCTCTTAAGTACTATAAAAGTTATTATAATAGTTCTTAAGAATTATATAGTATCGTTATTTAGTATAAAGATAGATATAGAGTAATATTAAAAAAGAATAGCTAATAGCGCTTTTAATATATTATTAGATATAGACTATACTAAGATCTAATATTAAAATATTTAGTTATTAATTCTAGAATAAATAATAATTTTTAATAGCTAGAATCTCTTTAAAAATATTATATAGTTAGATATAGAGTAATCTTTATCTCTATAAAGATTATTATAGAGAGAATATAAGCATTAGTAATCTTTATATATAAAGAAATAACTATAAATAGTAGACTTACTGCTATAAAAAAGTAGATTTTTTAGTAAAAGATAGTATAATATCTAAATTTAAAAAAGAACTAAGCTTATAGTACTTTTTATACTTTTTTTTTTTAATCTTAATTTTATTATTAACTTTATTATTAATTTTACTTTTAATTAATAAGATTTTCTAAAAGATAGGACTACTAGAATTATTAATACTTATAATTACTATAAAGAATAATTAAAATAGACTAGAGCTAAGTTATTTATAATATTATATAGACTCTAGGAAAGGATTAAAGATAATATTAAAAATAATATCTATAGCAGTCTTATACTAATCTAGTTAGTTATAAAAATTATAAAAATAATACTTTTATTAACTAAATATAAGTATAGAGAATTTATAATTTTTTAAGAATAGCACTATTTTTTTAGTTATATTATAAAAATCCTATTCTAGATATATTATATTAACTATCTAATTCTACTAATAGAAAAAAATATTATATATTTAAATCTAGATAAACTACTAGATTATAAATTTAAGATTTTTAATAATTACTAAAATCTAATACTATTAAAATTAGAAGAGTTCTATTTACTTTATAAGCTATTAGATATTCTTTTATAAAATAGCTAATGCTTTAGACTAAAATATAAAATAGAAATTCTATATATAATAAATCTTTTTAGTAATCTTTATCTAGTCTTTCTATTATACTATAATAGTATTAAACTAGATCTATATTATATTAGAAAGAAGATATTATAAAATTAATACTAAATAACTCTAGTAAAGGATAGATAAAAAGATATAATTTATTTAGAGAATATATTTTTTTTAAATAATAATCTAATATTATTATATAGACTTATATAGATAGAAAAAAATTAAATATATTTTAAATAAAATCTCTTTAAAACGTCTAATAAAGAGATATAAAATAAGATAGATAAATTATTAGATATATTATAACTATTTAGTTAAAAGATCTATTTATTAAACTACTAAAAGTTTTAGATAAAAAGAACTTTAAAAATTATTTATAAAAAACTATCTAGCTTATTACTATAGTCTTTTTTAGATTATAACTAAATTTAAGATAATCCTATTAGTATTATTAATATTTAATAATACTTATAATAAGTCTTTAGATAATATAATATTATATTTAATATTAATAACTAAAAGATAAACTAATATAGATAAAAATAATTTATAATCTAGCTTTATATAAAAAAGGCGATACTATATAGATAGATATAGCTTATTTTAAAGAATAAAATATTAAGTAATAATAGTCTTCTTTAAAATATCTAAATAGTTTTATTTAATTAGCTTAGCTACTCTTATTATAAAAAAAAAACAAAAGTTTTTTAGAAAGTATTTATTATATAAATATCTATAATATTATAGTAGCTAGTTAGCTAATATTTAAACTAAAAATACTACCTCTAGAAAATTAGAATTAGAAATAGTAGTAACTAGTAATATAGAAAAAGATAGTCTAAACTTTATTTTAACTAGAAAAAAAGTATTAGATAGTAAATATTAAAAAAAAAACTTAAAAAAAAAAGAATCTCTAGTAAATTAAAATAATTATTTAAAAATATAAAAAATATTATATATCTAGTTCTTCTATTAATAAATTAATTTTATTATTAATAATATTATTTTTAATATTTAAAGCGTAGCTTTTTTTATACTTAATAAAGATAATATTTAAAATATCTTATAAGTCGTTAAAGACACTTTAAATAAGCTTAAAAATTAAAGATATAATAATTAGCTAAGAATCTAATAATAAAAAAAGATTATAAAATAACTCTATTATAATAGAAAGATTCTTCTATAATATTTAAAAATATATTATATAGATATAAGCGTCTTTATTATTATTATTATATTTCTAAGGGCGTCCTATGATAATTTAATAAAGAATAATAGCAGAATAAAGATATAGAATAATAATAAAGATTAAAAAATAATAAAAAAATAATATTACTATTAATAATTCTTTTAGTGGATTAAATAGACTAATTAGAATTCTAAATAGTTAGTTAAATATAATCTATAGATAATGCTATATCTAATTTATTAATATCTATATTTTTTAATAATTTTATAATAAAGATTATAAGACTTTTTCTTTAGTCTATTATATATTTCTAATCTATTAATATATATATCTATTAGTATTATTTTTATAAAGAGTTTTTTTAGTTAATATATTATCTTTACTTTCTATAGATCTACTATAAAGATAATATAGAAAAGTAATAATAATATTAGTCTATCTAGTCTAATAATTATAATCTACTAATAGCTATAATAAATCTAATAAAATAGATTTTTATTTAATTAAAAAATTAATAAAAAGATACACTTATAATCTATAATTTTTAATTATTTTTTTTTATAAATAAATCTAATCTATATAATAATTATTTTAGATATATTAGATTTTTTATTTAGTTATTATAGCTTAAAAGATAAGCTAAAATAGTATAATTAATTTTTAATTTACTATAATAAGTGATTAAAATTACTATTATTACTAGAAGTTTTTAGTTTAGAGATGCTTAATAATATTTTATCTCTCTATACTTATTAACTACTTTAGTAATATTAGTTAACTAAAAATTATAATATTTTTAATATTTTATATTTATACTTATAAATTTTAATATAAAAATCTATTTATTCTATTTTAAAATATTTCTAAGTTAATTTATAAATTATTTATTACTACTTATATAAGAGTAACTATTTAAGCTAGATTTTATTAATCTTTTTTTTAAATTATATTTTTAATAATATATATCTTACTAGTATATTATAAAATATATATAAAGATAGTAATAATCTATTAAAAATTTTATAGTTATTTTTATAACTCTATATCTAGATTATAGATAATATTAAATTAATTTTATAATCTTTTTATATCTATTTTTTAATAAATTTAGATCTATTTCTTCTAGTAAGTTAATTAAATTTTATTTTATCTATAGCTCTAATAAGATTAACACTATAACTTGATTAATATTATCTATATTTAAGTTCTATTATTAATTTTATATAAAATTATTTTAAATTAAATATTCTTAGTTTAAATCTAAAAAAAGTTTTTAATTAATAATAGTATTATTTTTTATAATATTAAAATTAGTCTATATTTTCTAATTATTAAAAATATTAATAGATAGAAGAAAATATATAATTAAATAAACTCTATTAATAAGCTTAGAGAAATTTATTCTTTTATTTTATATAGTAAAAATAGATCTAATAATCTAAATAAAAATTATAATTGCTAGTCTAATTATAGCTAAAATATAAGAATTAGTAAAGCTAAATTAAGAAAATTAATACAATATCTAAAAATCTATATTTAAATAAATAAATACTATTAGATTTAAAAAATAAGATATAGAATCTTAAAATATAGATAATTTAGTATAAAAACTATATAAAAATAGATATTTAATCTATTAATAAGTAATAAGTATAAAATTATAATATTAAAAGAATTTAATTAGATTATTTTTAGTAAAAACATTTTATAATAATTAATATAGAATAATTATAGATAATAATATTAATAATAAGCTTTATAATAGCTATAATATTAATTTTATTAATCTAGATTTAGTAATTACTAATTATTATTAATAATATAATAATATAAAATAAAACTATATTAAAAATAGAATAATATAAAGATTAATAACTTTTTTTCTTTAACAAGTTTTTAATATAAATAGCGACATCACCTTTTTAAATATAGTTTAATAGATTTAATATTTATATATAAAGAACTTCTTATAATTTAATTTTAAATAAAAGTTAAATCTTTACTATTATAGCTAAATAGTTTAAGAAAATATAAAATATTTAAGTATTATAGATCTAGTTAATAGATATTTAAATATACTAAAAAAAAAAAGTACTATATTAATACTAAGACTTTCTAGTTTATAATAGTTAATTTTTAATAGTATATATCTTTATTATTATTAGTATTAGAATGATAAGAGTAATATTAATCATATTTTGAAGGAAGGCTCTTTCTAATGATATAAATTTTGTAGGAAAATGATAGTGTTAGTGAGTGCTGTATGTCTTGTAAGTCTATGGTTAGAGTCCACATTCACGCAGTGACGTTTTTCATCGAATAATAGCTTTCACGTACAATTCGCTTTGCCGTCAGTCAAACACCCTAAACTGTACAATAGTATTCGAACCAGAACGTGCAACGAATAAGATGGAAAATCACTAACTGTTCCTGAGAATGTCTTGGCTGTACCTGGAAACTCAAACTGTATGTCTAGAATTTCACAATCGATTGCTAGAACTCCGTGTGTTTCAGAGCTCGACAAGGTGTTCACACAAGCCAGCTATGAGGTTATGCTAAGTTAAAAGGTTGCTTAATGCATACATCTCCACTAGCTACTAAACCCACCATCTACTTCGAGCTCATTGCATTGAGCCCAGCAATGCGCCCAAAGACGAGCGCGCGTAAAACAGCAACAGCATTTGGCGCGGTGTCGTGGAAATGGCCGGTAATCTCACCTGCGGCGTAGAGGTTAGGAATAGCGCCTTGCTGGGTTAATACTCGCGTTTCTGTGTCAGTCGCAAGTCCACCAAAAGTGTATACAATAGCAGCGGCTAAAGGAAAAGCTAAATACGGCGGAGCGTTGAGCGGGCGGGCCCAGTTCGACTTTGGAGGTTCCAAGTGTGGCCCAGTTGCAAGGCCATCAAGGCGGCCAGCAGAAAAACGGGATACGTCTGTGTCACAAGCTGCGTTGTAGCTTGAGATTGTATCTAAGAGCGCCTGTTCCGGCACCTTCATCTGGGCTGCTAGGCCAGATACTGTGTCCGCTGTAAGAGGCGGGATGTCGGTGCGAATGGCCGCTTCATAGCCTTCCACCTCAGAGAGTCTTGAATCGCAAACTACCCAGGCTGACTGGCCCGGAGCATCAAAGTGGATAGTTCGTGAAAGTTGTTCCCAGGTGTCATGGACGAGCCCTGCGCCCTCATCAACGAATCGCTTTCCGTTGCGATTCACCACAATACCATAAGGATAGACGAGCACTAGTGGTGCAGGCATATCGCTGCGCGGATCGATTATTTCGCTATGCATGCCATTCCAATTTCCATTTACCGCAGCTCCGTTATTCAGCGCCATTTGGATCCCATCACCTGTGTTCCACCGCGTGCCTGGAGATATCGGTCGTAGAGACTCCGCACCGGTCCCGAAATAGGTATGCAGGAGGTCTGGATTACCTTGGAATCCACCGCTGGCGAGAACAACGGATTTGGCAATGAATCGCCGCCCGTCTGCCGCCTCGATGGTGGCCCCTTCTTTCCCAAGGTGCAGTTGCTTGGCGCGGCATTCGTACACCAGCTGGATGCCTTTTGCCCTGGCAGATCGCTGCAGCGCTTCGATTATGGCGGCACCTTTGCCGACGGGCTGAATCCTATTTGGCCACGACTTCAAGAAATAGTCCATGGCATGAAATTGCACACCTTGTCTCTCGAGCCACTGGACGGCCTGCGGTGCCTGGTCGGCCAACTTTTCGAAATAGGCGCGGTCGCCGTCTACGCCACTGGTGGTCATCATATCATCCACGAAACCAGGCGATATCTCACTAACAGATCGCATGCGCATGTTGGCCGGGCTATAACGCGTGTTGCCCCCGCTGGCATCCTCAGGCGCGCGCTCTAGCACGGCAATCTGAGCTGCTGGAACGAGTTCCGCCGCCGATACTGCGGCGGCTAGACCGGCCACGCCGTGACCAACTATGACAAGGTCATACATGCTAATTGTGCCTGCCATTTCGCTTTAATAGTTAGATTTCAGCAGGTTTTAGACACTCAAGTTGCTTGTCGTGGTGTTTGATGAAAAGATCTCGTCGTCGATGAAGTCGAAATGATTCGCGCCGTGGGATTGGCTTATGTGTTGGCGCTAGTTAGTGTCTTCGGCGTAGTTCCAGTCAGTCTGTGGGTGTCCTGAGATGATTCCAGCCTTGTTCTGGGACAGGGAATTTGTCTCAGGGCGGTGCCAGCATTTGTCTTGTGAGGATTGTCTTGAGACAATGTCCGACCTGTCCCACCTGCCTACCGCGAGCGGGAAATAGTTATTCCATCCTGACCACCGTTCGTAAAACGGTTGCCTAACGGCTGCATCAGGCACAAAGCGGCGGATTCAGGCGCTTTGTGGGCCGGTGCTCGGTTTGGGCCGAGGTTGCTGAATATCCCGGTGGCTGTGCGTGTGGCTGATGATGTTGGGATGTGGGTCTGTGCATGTATATAAACAGTCCACTTACTCCTCATAATAAAATAACAAGAACAAGTTAATATACACTTGAACCTACGACAACAAACCTCTTGCAAGTATCTCTTGCAGATGCAGATTACATGAGTCCTTCCAGTTGGAGGGTACATAGTAAACAAGAAAGTCCAGCTGCGGGGCGCACAGGGTCTAGACACGAATCGAAGCATCTCGAACCGAACAGAAGTCGCTTGGTTGGCTTCGCTCTCATCATGCTCAACAACCCAGGTGAAACAAATAGGAAGCCACTGACGTCATAAAGTGCACTGCTCTTGTCACTGCGAGGAAAATTACCACAAGAGTATATACGTATCCAGAATGTCGTCCAGTCTCATCATGGAAAGAGGATAACTTCAGTAAATTACCCAGACTCCAGCGCAGGGATTTGCTCCAGGGGTAGACGCCTTTTTCTATTCACCCACGAACGGTTCTAGAGCAATTATCCACGCGATCGAAGAACTAGCAAGCGAGAGGGAAGCCATCGTTCACATTACAGAAATCAGCCAAGCCAGCAGCCTCGGCGGCCACCATGTGGGGTCAGCCAGCGAAATGACATGCATGAGATCGTTGGCCTCCCGGAAGGGTACCTGCTGGTCATGTAGTTCGCTGTGATTCTTCGGTGTTTTTGTGAGACCACATCTCAAGTAGCGCTAGTCCTATCATGATTCAGTCACATGGAAAGCACTCGAAGCGTCGAAGCGGATAGAAATACACCCGTCCCAAGTCCGAAACCTACTGCTTCCCCTCCCGGATCCCCAGGCGGTGGCATGATGGAAGTGGTTCAGAGGCTGACAACACAGAAGATTCAAGAGCTTCTAGTGCTCTGTGGAATCGCCCATCGCAGTGATGAACCGATACAGGAACACATTACGGGCATCGCAAATTACGGTGAGCCAGCAGTGTGACGTGACCACCAATATACTGACCCGGATTCAGTGCAGGCCACCCGGCTAGCGGACGGGATCGAAGGATTTACAGACCCTCTCCTCAAAGAGAGCACTTCTATCGTTCGGACACCCCCCAGATCGCCAGCGGAATTACGAGGATCATACCGGCTTTTGACAGGCATCCCGAAACAAGGCTGAGATGACTTCTCAGGCATGACCAGTCCGAATCGGAGGAAGCGAAAGACGAACCCACCTTCTTATGATCTTGGTGGATTGAAGGGGAGACTGGATGCTAGCAATCACTCATCTTCTATCACTTCATGTCTAACAACGGCAGATACCGTTACGACCGACTCTGCGACGTCTAGACCACGCATGAGCTTTCTAGCACATGGGACTCCCGAAAATCCCTATCTCGTTTCCAGTACGTTGGTTTGCTCCGCACCTATGCCGGGTTTGGATTATTCTGAAATCCGAATTGATCATCTAAATGATTGTATCCATCAATCCTCGCCGCCTAAAGCCCTAACGCTCAGTGGATAAACATATTTACTAACCGTATACCATCCCGCGAAAGCAATCATGACTATATCTAGTATATTATGGAATTACATAAAGTATAATATAACTATTAGCTTAAGAGGATGATATACTTAGTAAGTCTGGGCTAGCACTAATATTAAAGAAATATAACGGTTAGTAGCTGGCATCGAACAGTATAAATATAAAAAGGTAGTCTATGCTATATAAAATAATAATATATTCTTAGTTAAAAAAGATCTATAAGCTTAGTATAATAAGACAGTATATTAAGATATTATTTTTAAAAAAGTAAAGTAGATTAACTTTATAATATTACTAATTGTCAGAAGAATGCTTAATGCTCAGCCAATCGATAAAGTAGCGGACGCTACTTATTAAGCAAGGCTACAACCCGCGGACTAATGACTATGACGGAACCAAAGAAGCTATCATGTAACAATAGATCTATCTATAATAATAGGCCTTGTTAAGACAAGAATCAGATTACTATTATTAAAATAGTACACTATATCAGCATAGTAATATTACTTTATAGTAATATCTATTATTAGATAATACTTTATAATATCTAATAAAGATATTAATATATTAAATATATAACAGTATAGCAATTATAATATCTATTATAATTATTATAATAAAGAATATATAGTCAGTATAATAAACGATATAATTATTATACTAGATTTTAAGTATATAATAACACTTATTCACTATTATATATTTAATCTACTATATTTTATTTTCCATATAAATAAATATATACTTTATTTAGCTTATTAACTTTATTATTTATTTACTTTAGTATATTGCTTTATAATATACTTTAGCCCTTAATAACTCTTAAAATACTAAGTTAATATTAATCTATTAATAGAATACTACCAATATATTACTATTTTAATAAAGAATAGTTAATATATTTTAATAATAAAACACTCTAATAATTAACTATATAATAAGATATTAAGATATCTCTTTAAAATAGCTAATAATAGTAGAAAATAATAGCTCTTTCTTAATAAATCTATATATAGCTTAAACTGCTACTAAATAATAATAATAAATTATTAAAATATAATAGAAAAAAAAAAGTCTTAATTCTAAAAAATAACTTATAGTATTAAAAAATTATATTAATTAACTAACTATATATATTTATTAATTTAAAAAAAATCTATATAAAAAAAATAATTAAATTAAATAACTTAAAATCTAAGTTTTAGCTATCTTAAATATTATTTAAAAAGTTATAAATATTACTCTAATTATTAAAAAAAATAAATAACTTAAACTATTTAAATCTATAATATTTAATAGAACTTAATTTAAATTAAAAACATTTCTAGTTAATATAGAAATATATATTAATTTTAACTAAATCTATAATAATAAAAGAAAGATTATTTTTATAATATCTTATTTTACTAACTCTATAATAAAATAAATATAACTTATTTTAACTAATTACTATAAAAACAAGATAGTAAATTAGAATATAGTTATTAGAAACTTATTTATAAGCTATATAGATTTTAAAAAAAAAATAGTAGAAATATTTAGAAATATTAATAAATAATAAATTACTAAACATTAGCTATAATATTTAAAGTAGATTAACTTAACTTAATAACTTATAGTAAAATTCTAATAAATTATTATATTACTATATTATAACTATAAAGTATAAATTTTAATATTTAAAAATATATTTAAAGAAGATATTTAGACTAAATTTATTATAATTAATTAGTCTATAAATATTAACAGATTTATTAAATTAGCTATTAAAATTAATAATAGACTATATAAAGTTAAAAAGAAAAAAAATAAATTTAAAAAATAAAAAAAGTTTAAAAAACTCTCTTAATAAGTAAATTAATTAAAAAAAAAAAAATTTAATATAACTTAAATAAAGATATAAAAATAAAACTTAACACTATTATTATAAAAAAAAAAAAAAGCGTAGAAAAGAGAAAATATATTATAAATATAAAAAAAAAAGCTATTTTATAAAGTAATATTAATAAGATATAAATAAAAAAACAGCTAATCTAAATTAATAATAAAAAATCGTAACCATTATAGAAAGAACTATATAAACACTTAACTATAGTATAAAATTAAAAAAATTATTAAAGAATAAAAAATTTTAAAAATAACTAAAAAAAAGATTTATTAAAATAATAACTAAAAAATTATCTAGCTTTAAACTATTAAAGAGATATCTATAATAAAATTTTAAAAAAAACTATATTTAGAAAAAATATATAAAATAAATCATTATAATTAAGAAAAAAAATCTTTATAAAGACTAATAGAAAATAAATACTAAGAATTTTTTATTATACTAAAAAATCTTTAGAAATATAATATTTTAAAATAATAAAAAAAGAATAATCCGTAAGGATTTAAATTAAAAAATAGATAATATATTATAAATAATATTTATAAT
Organism: Talaromyces wortmannii; assembly: GCA_001939245.1. Classification (NCBI taxonomy): domain Eukaryota; kingdom Fungi; phylum Ascomycota; class Eurotiomycetes; order Eurotiales; family Trichocomaceae; genus Talaromyces; species Talaromyces wortmannii. Next base: position 34,245 of record MJVA01000923.1, read on the forward strand.
CGCTATACTAGGAATATATAATAATAAAAAAGAAATAATATATATAGTAGCTATAATTACTAAATTAGATATAATTAATAAAGAATTAGAAAATAATACTAAAAAAATAAAAAGAATAATCAAATTTATTAATAAAATATAGAAATAATTATAAGAATTATTAAAACTAAATAAATTTAACTAGAATTAGATAAGAAAAGAAAAATAGTATAAAAAAGAACTATATAATAAATATAAATATAGCTCTACAAAGACAATCTATTAAAAAAAATCTATAAGAACTTAGAAATAGTATATAAAAGAATATAAAAAATACTATAAATAAATATATATTAACTACTCTATATATAGAAGAGCGAATATAGAAGTTGCTAAAGAATATAAATAAATTTTATAATCAAGAGAAATAAGATTTTATAATAAATATATTAAATACATTACTAATTATATATATAAACACTTTTCTGTAGTAGAAGAAAATATTTATTATAGATTACTATAGATTCTAGGTGACCCCTTATTACAACGTGGGCAAGGACTCGGTTTGCACCCGATGCTGCGGCATTGGCCACCGAGCTTATAGGGCTTGTGGTAACCGGCCAGAGCTCTGTTTAGTGTGTGCCGGTCCTCATGAAGCCCGGAACCATGCCTATAATATGCAGGACTGCACCGCCAAAGCATGCTATCCATGCCCACACGCACCTACTAAGTGTGGCAACTGCGGGAGTAGACACCAGGCTGATTCCCTAAGCTGCCCTAAGCTTCGGGAAATCCGCTAGCGCCTCTATAAGTGGCTTTCCGCTATTGAGGTCGTTATGCCTGTGTCAAAACGTATCAACCGTTCTTTACCAAGGCGGTAACACGTTGGTAGTATTCTACCGAGAGACTGACGTCGACTTAGTATCCTAGAGAGGGGAGTAATAAAAAGCTAAAGTATATTACAAAGACAATATATTAAAATAAAATAATTAATAAAATTAATAAACTAAATAAAGTATATATTTATTTTATATAAAAAATAAAATATAATAAACTAAATATATAATAATAAATAAGTATCCTTATATACTAGAGTTCTTATATAGTAATTATATCGTTACTATATAAGCTATATAAGCTTTTTTATATCAATTATAATATTACTATAATTACTATACAGTTATATATTTAATACATTAACACTTTTATTAAATACTATAAAGCATTATCTAATAATAGATATTACTATAAAGTAGTATTATTATACTAATATAATATATTATTCTAATAATAGTAATCTAATTCTTATTTTAATAAGGCCTATTATTATAGATAGATCTATCGTTATATAATAGCTTCTTTAGTCTTATTATAATCATCAGTTTATAGGTTATAGCCTTACTTAATAAGTAATATCTATTACTCTATTAATTAACTAAGTAATAAGTAATCTTTTAATAATCTTCTTTTCTAAAAATTAATATTTTAATAGTTATATAAATAGTTATATACCCTTATATTAATAATAGACTAAATTTCTTTCTATTAATATTCTTTATAGTAATATTCTAACTATATCTTTAAGATTAAATATTAATAAAAATAATCACATCGTATAAATTAAATAAATAAGCGTTATTCTTTTTATTCCTTATTCTTACTATACACAGTCTAGTAAAATATATATAAAATTTAAAATTTTAAAGTATTATAGTAAATATACTTATTCTAATTATTATAAATATAAAAATATAGCTTTATCTAATCTTATTTAAAAGAAGTTATTAGCTACTTAAAAGAAAATTAAAAAAGATAAAGAGATAATATTAATAAAACTTTTTTATCTTAAGAAATAATAAAAACTTCTTTAGAAACATACTAATAAATTTATTTAAATAAATATAAAAAATATAGAGAAGTTAAAGAAACTAAAGAAAAAAAAAAACGAAAATAAATAAAAACAAAAAAATAAAAATAAAAGATAAAATAAAGATTTTAAAAAACTATTATTATTATTTTAAAATATTTTTTTTTTAACTCTACTAGTTTTAATCTCTTTAATTTTATACTCTTCAACTAACTTATTAATAATATTTCTAAATCTTTTTTATATAATTTAAATTCCTAATTAGTTTCTATAAATTATACTTATTAAAATACCCTTTCTACTTAATAAAATATAATATTCTTTTCTTTTCTATTTTTTATTATATTATTTATTCTATTTTATATTTTTCTTTATCTACTTTATTATAATTATTTTACTGATTTTTTATTAATTCTAGTAATAAGATATAAAAGATTAAATATATTTTTATTTAATTTAATAGCTAGAATTTATAGTTATTATTTATAAGTTTTTTTTTAATTATAAAAGATCTATATTTAATAGTATTAAGTTTATTACTAGATTTCTTAATTAGAATATTAAAATTTTTATTTT
>MJVA01000547.1:0-32082 GCA_001939245.1 Talaromyces wortmannii
CTTATTTTCCAAAAAAAAAAAAAAAAAAAAAAAAAAAAAAAAAAAAATTTTCCCAAAAAAATTTTTTTTTTTTTTTTTTTTTTTTTTTAAAAAAAAAAAAAAAAAAAAAAAAAAAAAAAAAAAACAAAAATTTCACCGAAAATAGTCTTTTATTTCTCTTTAGCCAATATTCTGGTCTTGGTTGAAACCAGACACGAAATGAATTTCCGGTTACAGCAGATATTAGATCACACACAATGATTATTTGGACATGACCATTCCCACGGGGTTGATGCTGTGGCATAAAAAGCCATGTATCCAACATTTAAAACAGTTTAATGAGAGGGCACATGCTTCGCAAGTAGTGTCGCGGCATTTTCGCTCAACACGGAGGGCGAAATTTCTGGATGCGTGACGGCAAATGCTAAAAATTCAGCGTTGTTTGCCTTGATCAGGGTAGACTCAGCGTATGGATAGTCTGTTCCCATGAGAACATGCGATGGATCAGTGTTCAGCAAGAGTCCAGTTAGTTGCGTAGATGAAGCACTTAGAGCAATGTCGTAATAGAAGTTTTGGAATTGCGCCTTCGCGGTGATTGAATCTACAGCACTTCCATTTCTGATACTTGATATCAAAAGACTTCCCCAGGCACGTTCGGCTAGATACGGCAGTGTACCGCCGGCATGAGAGAGAATAATATCAACGCTGGGAGCGTCTGATATCACTCCATTGAAGACAAGGTCAACAGCGGCCCGCGTAGTCGCTTGCGGGTAGTCAATGATTGGCTGTGGGAGATAATCACTGATAAATCGTGGATATACATACATCAACCCGGGGTGCATGAAGGCCAAGGCCTTATAGCTTTCAAGCTTATCCCAGATGGCTTTAAAAGCCGTATCGCCGGGAAGAAGGTCACCGTAGGAACTATAGAAGCTAATCCCAACTGCCTGTTTCTGAGTTGAGAACAGAAAGTCTATTTCTGCTATAGTTCCATCTACGTCCCTCCAATCAGGTAACGCCCCGAAGAAACTGATGGTTCCAGGATACGAGTTTGTCAAATTGGCAAGGTATATGTTTAATTCACGACACAGGTCTCTCGCCGCTTGTCCGGTACCAGCAATGGGGACACCTGGTGTTGAGATAGACAGAACACCATGGCTAGACCCTACCATAGCAAGGCTTTCAATGGTTCCTTCGATTGACCAATCTGGTGTTGGGTAGCCGGAAGGATCTCCACCAGCAGCAGCGAGTGCATTTGCATATGCAGGAGGTATTGCATGAATATGGGTATCAGCTAGGCTCAATGGACTTGAAGAACTTGAGTTTCGTTTGTGTAGAAAGGCGGCAGATGCCGTTATAAATAGAAACTGGATGAGAAACATGTCAAGCGGATTTGGAAGAGCGTGTCAAATCACGGAATTGGATACTGGGGAGTCAGGGAGCACTTATAGGAATGAAATTCCATTTTCTGTCCACCCGAGTGTAGCAAAACGTTCTTCAAAGCGGATGTAGCCAATCTCACTGCATGGCCCCTTAACCGAGGCGATAAAAGCGTAACATTTGAACTAAAATTACAGTGTTAACAGCACAGAAAACACCCGGCCGAAAACCAGGAACTTTGCCGACTGAAACTGATTACATCAGTCTTGTCGGAAGTGCCTACGAGTCATCGGGTTCATTCCGTGTTGTCAAGTGGACTATGGGAACGTGTCCGTCCACCCCGGATACCCTCCGTGTTATAAGTGAGTAAGTATTCTCACCCTTTCCAAAACTTATTTAGTTAGCGAAATAAATTAACTGCATAAGAAGATATTTTTCAGAAACATCCCCGGCTTAATTTACGTACACTGTAACGGATGAACCGATAAACATTTATAAGCAATACAGAATAGAAACCGACTTCAAATGTCAAGAGGCAAGCGTTTTTAAGAGTTATTGATAGCAAAGCCGGCGTTAAGAAAAAGCCACAATAAAAAGAATGTCCAAAATGCCTATTAATATTGTCTTCCGTTAGACATTTTCCTGCCACACATATCCGAGCTCCACTACGTGATGGTGTTGCTATTCCCACACCGGACGACATTACCGTAGCTTATGACACATCAACCAACCCCGAGAACAATGACTTCAACCACCACGATACGTGTTTAGGATTTGTATTGATTATTTTCTGTTATACTTATTTAATACCCAACCTGATTCAGAACTGTAATGAGTTGGTATAGGGTTGTCCTTAGTACAGGAGACCGGTGCCTTTCGGATAATCCTTTAATCGAATACCTTCAGCACTATTAACAGTACCGATAACACCAATCTTTTTCGGATCTTCCAGTGAGTCATCCATTCTAGGACCGGTTTCTATGATCTAATTACATTGGTAAAATATTGAATTAGAACAAAGGGTTTATAAATAGCGCGGAAATTATGGGTGTAAATTGGCAATAGACTCATAGTTACACAAATAATTGAGTTATTGTGGCGAACGAGTCAATTTTAAGACTCACTTTACAAGTTGATCTTTGAGTCATAATCGACATTGTTGGTAGCAAAGGCAAATGTATAAATACAGGGCCAAAGATTCCAATGGAGCTTTTCTTCTTACTCTAAATTCTTACTTCAAAACAGTTTATCATTTCTTTCTCTTAACCATTTGCAGATACCTCAATCTTGGCTTTCACAAAACAACGTATGCTGAGCAGAACAGCCTTTGACAAAGATGTCGTTGACACCGGGTCGAACAACGGGAATCCCCAAAATTGACAAGGAGTTGGCGGAACTGCTCGAATTGCCTCAACGAGAGGTTAAGCGAGTTATGCAAATAGACGATGATTTTCCCGGCCGCAGCATTAGAAACGAGAACCAACAGACGGTAACGATTCACACTGTCGGCGCAGGATGGAATTTGGCTCAGAATGCGATAGCCGTTGCAGCCGCCGGCGCAAAGATGATAGCATATGATATGAACAAAGAGAAGATTGGGCTTGGACAAGTCGGTTCAACAAGAATGGACGACGTATTCGATCTTATCACCGTTCCACAAGTTTGTCAATTAATGCCGACGTTCACCCCGCAACAGCTACAGAAACTGCCAATCATCATCACGAAGATTACGAAACATCCTGACTATGAAAGAATGATGAACAAGTTTGATATTGTCAAAAAGCTCTTGGATGAGTCGGGAGGGACCTTGTTGGAGAAAAACCAAAAATACAAATCCGACAAGAAGATCGCCAAGGTATCCAAGAACGAACTCATCTCGGTGAAAAACAAAATTCTCCAACTATTGAAGGAGGAAGGAGTGCTACAGATCGTACATGAAGAAATCACAATTGATGATATGCAATCGTGGCTTGATAATCATGAGCCCGTCCTTATGGACCCTGGTCGGCAAGTGAACCTGAAGAAAATGGGACTAGATCATCTCGACATGACTCCCGGGTTCTTGAAGGAATTCATGTTGAAGAGTCCGGAGACGGAAGGTCTCATAAAAATGATATCGAAAATGCAGACCGACTATGAAAACAAGCAGAGAAGCACTCGCCCCAGTATTGCATTCATTGGTGGCGGGACAAGCTCGTCCGCTTGTGCAATGGATCTACTCGAGAGAGTTCAACCCAAAATTGTGTCGATTAGTCCGGAAGGAAAGACAACTGACCAGTCAGAGTTGGTAAAACAGGCCGAGAGAAGCATGAACTACGAATACATTAGGGGCTATATATCTGACTTGGCCATATCCCAGAGTGAGCAAAGGATCGATTCGGCAAAGGTTTTTAACTTTCGCCACGGGAAAGAACAAGATCCTATCCAATGCGATCTTCTTGTGCACTTGTGTGACCAGACCCAGCATTCTATGAACTATCTTTCTGGAGATACAGAGACCAGTGCTTTTATAAAGGCAACAGAACAAGTCACAGATTTACTGGATGCAAAAAACCTTACAAATGGATTAGTGAGATATAAAATGTTTGTCCCGGGTGGAATTGACAACAAACTCGTCAGGCGTATAACAACGCCTTGGTTAGTCAGCCTTGAATATGACGAGGTTTTGAAAAGGGAGATTCGAAATCTCGTTAAGCTGCAGGATGACAAAGATGTTACTTTTGTTGTCACTGGCGAGGGTCGTCTGGCCGAAGCTGTCAAGGTGCTTGCGGTCTCGCTAGGATATCATGGCCGCTTTATTCGGATTGCGGTAGAATCCCGTGATCGCCAGGAGCTCGTTTCCGAAATAGAGCTGAGAAGAGTCAAAAATGAAGACGACTGGGTCTACATTAAAGGACGTCTTGTCCAGGATGGGACCACGTTTCAAAATGGAAACTTCACGCTCGGGGTTTGCAACGAGAAGGGTGAAAAGATCCAAGAAGTACCGACTGTCGATGCAATCATAAATGCTGCGGGAAAAACCGCACGGAGCCCCCTTATAGAGGCGATGTTGGAAAAAGGATACATCGTCAAGAACGAACATGATCGCTTGGTCCCCACCATCTCGACGTTGGCCGCAGGCAACGGTGTTTTTAATGCTATACCGAAAATCAGACAAGAGACCTCTCCACATATAACATTTCATCCTTTATATGAGCACCGGGTATATTCTAAACCTCTGGGATGGAAGGAAATCTTTGATTTTGCTCGGGAAATGATTAAGAGCAGTTCCAAACCCATATGATTGTGGTTGTTGGTAGCCTTTAATGGCTAGTATTTCTATTTCTTTTCTTTTTCACCCCTTTTCATTCTTATTCTTATTTTTCTTCTTCTCTTCTCCTCTTTTTCCTCTCTCTCTTTCTTTCTTGTGTCCCTGTTTCTTGTTCAGGAAGCAATGAACATATTATGTGTAAAGCTAGAGGGCTTATATGCTAATTAGACTTATACACTTAATACTATTAGCTAGGTAATGTCTAATAATACACTATAAACTTTCATGATTCATGGATCCTGGAGTCAAATTACTCAGAATACCGCTAAATTTAAAGTCGCTGGAAAACAAGCACAAGGTATCAGAAAACCGGAGAATAAATAGCACGCTGATGATAATGGAGAGTATGCCTTACCTATGTAGGGGGCGTCGGTAATTTCGATCAAGAATACAACTAGATACATTACATGAGCTCGGTCCCTGGGTGAAATACATTCACATGATTGATTTGTTCTTTTTCATATTTACAATACACATATATATACGTATATATCCATGCTATTTACACAGAAATTGGTGCACAGTACTAACTGTACAGGCATCAGTCACAAGCAAGCGTTGACACGCAACTAATTTCATCATCAGGCGAGGAATTTTCCAAATTAGGACGAGGCATATCCAGCGGCGACGATGTTAGCTTGCACCTCGTTCTCGGTATCATCCGAAGGGAAGCCCGAAGTCATGACACCTTCGTAGAAGGTACCCTGGGCGCTGTCACTGTTATCGCCACCAATGCCCAGGATAATGGCACCCTCCTTACTCATAGGATCATACCCTCCATCAGGGCGAGCGCCGCTATAATAGGTCGACAGGTCACCATTAGTGGAGTCACCGCCACGGATCGCCCAGTTGCCTGGTTGACCCTTGACGATAGCAGTCACAAAGCGCCAGGTGATTGAGGGGTCTCCCTGGTTATTTATCGGATCCTGCCCTGAGAACAGCCCATTCTCCAGATCGGCCATGATCCAGGGGCCATCGCCAGCGCCGGTACCGCGGCCAGAGCCATCGCCGGTGCCAAAGTAGATGGCCTCCATGTGGCCGTTACCAGTGTCTGTGCTACTGGTCTCAGCGTTACCATAGTCAAAGCAGCAGCCGGTATTATAGTGTGTGCCATCAAGGACAGCGTACATGCCCTCTGGATCATCACCTGTGGCGGTTCCAGTCGCCTGGTTGCAGCGGTAGCCTGTGTTTGGGTTTACAAGAACTCCATACGCTTTCTGTCCATTCAACGTAACAGGGGCATCTGTGGCCGTTGCCAGATTATCGTAGCCGTTAGGGCCAGGGCCGCTCGCTGCGCCTCCAGGCGGCGCATCCGTGAGGTGATTGTTATTACCAGACTGGTCGTAGATAATGCTGATAAGACAGGTTGTGTTATCGCAGAAGGTATCCTGTGCCGAGGCATCTGCCACGCCCCCGGCGGACTGCGGCGCAATATCAGAAGTCGTGCCATCATCACGGGTCACCTGGTATAGGGGACCCGAGTAGTCGTCGTACAGGGCGCGTGTGGTGCTGTGCGCGGCGACACAGGGCGTGTTGCCCGAGGCGTAGATGTCACAAGGGCCGGCGGCAACAGTGGCCGCAAGCCCGAGGGCGAGCAACTCGAGACGAGGTTGGGAATGCATGTTTGCGAGATGACTATGTGCGTGTGAGAGAACAAGAGCAGGTTCCCATTTTCGAGGACGAGAGAGGACCGGCGGTGGCCTTATATATCGCGTATTCACCGTAATGTCGCCGACGACTAGGGCTCAAGTGTTACATCCGGATTCTCTCAGGCCTCACCTGAGAGATTAGATGCGGGCCAAGTGGCAACCACAGCTTGACTCGATACCCAGCTGTTCTGCCAGTCCAGCTCAGGGTTGAACCACTGGAAATAACAGAGTTGGTCCCGGTGGATATAGTCCCGAACATCACTACGCATCACAAAAAAAGACAAATGCCTGAGAGGGAGCTGCTCTCGCAGCATAAACTTTTTTTACCTTCTCCCCATTTGCATTATTATATGCGGTGCGGTGCGGAGAAGCCCACATGCGGAGGAGGCGCTGGGGTATCCGTACTTTAATCTTTAATATTATTCCAGGCCGACAATTGCCCGCAGATCGCAGCGCTAATTGCTGACCTCGACAGAGCCGGCTTCGTCCACGCGTGACTAAGCATCCTCGTTTGTCGAAACCCCTTAACGCGACTATGTTCGGCGAGATAGCGGTTCAGAAATGAGTAGTCGATGTAACTTTATCCAGAACGTGCTGTTTTTTCGTCATGCCGTAAGGCCTTCAGTGAGGCCCTCAGTGAGGCCTCGTTTCAGGATCGGCGAGTGGTTTATGCTTCATTCGGAGACTCGTGCCAACCTAGCGCGGTGATACTCGGTAGTGTTGAGTGTGGCGTCCTGATGCGGTCATGATCGACTGCATGACTCGGAGCTGAGGGCGGAGTATGAACTACAAAAAGACATTTATTATTACAATTGCATGGCTGAGTAAATTCACCCTGGACCATGGTAGAGCAACATTTAAAGCAGTCATACAACTCTTTCATACAGATATATATTGGTACCACCAATGACCCATTTCAAGATAGAAATCCTATCAGCGTCGTTAATAATATCCCGTTAAACCGCCGGCTCCTGGTAGCGGCGGGCTGCGTAACAAGATTGCCAAAGATTCATAGAGGTACCAGGTGACCATTAACAAAAAGGTAGTAAAAGGATACTCGGGCAATCCAGAATCCACGTATATATGTCCCATGGTTACTTGAAACTGTTGCGCCCCCGAATCGCCACACCCCGCCCGTCTTTGTGAGGCATTCCAGCTTCTTGAAGCACGATGCGCCAACGCACACGAGACAGTCCTCGATTTGCCGCCTTGCCATGACACGAACTCAAGCTCGTTTCTTTCATACCCTATACCGCTGATTTCGCTAATATCCTCGGCTCCGAGAAATATCTTTGTCAAGACTAGCGCTATTACCGTGAATGACAAACCATTCATCTTCGTTCGGCTGTCGGAAATTTCGCAGATACGGCGCCCCCAAGGCGCCAAGAACGGGCGAAGGAGAGACTGCAATCGTAGCAAGGATTATTACGGTTTCGATCGAGGACATACTATAGCAGCTTTATGAATTAACATACATGTATCTAGGTACATATTCACCAGAATATTTATAAACTATATATTTGCGTACAATTGCAGAGTGTCTACATGTCTTTGGGTTGTCCACATACTTACTGTAAACCGCGCATCCCGTGCCAATCTGCAATACGAGGGGAAGCGCAGAAGAGGTGACGGCGACCAAAGATGAAACTTGAGGCAAGTCGAAATTCGGGAGCACGAGTTATTTAACGTTTAACCTCAGCAAAATTAAGACCCGTTGATGCTGCACCCAGGGTTATTTAAGGCACATTATCAACACCCATGGCCGGCGAGCGATCTGGTGGTCAGAAGGTTGTGACAGCCTTTTTATCACCTGGCCAAAATGCGACCTCGCTTCCAAGGTTTTCTCGGCTTTGATATGGGTTGATTGGTTGGGGTCGGAGACTTTTGAGTAGATCATTGTCGAAATCAAGCTTTCGAAGCATTAACAGAAATATCGGCATTTAATTATGACAAGGTAAAAGTTGGTTATTCTACTACCCAGGGCCTGTAAGCAGCATAAAGGAGTCTTGTTAAATGATGTGATCCCGTATATAACCATATATTATTCCCTGGGGACATTAACAGTGGAAATTGGACTCCAGTGATTTAGAAACGTAATATTTTATCTCTATGCATGGATGACATAGACTGTTGATTCAATAAAAAATCGCTAGTTCAACTGAAAACTGTTAATAGATTGGTTCTACACGAATTGGTACTATTAGAAGACCCGGTCGAATTGTTTTTGTTGTTCGTTGGTCTCCATTGAGCGTCTCATATACTTTCTCATTTAGATAACGGGTAGATAGGCTGAATGAACCGTCTCATATTTCCTTATTTAGGTAGTTGGCGTTCAAATGTGCCTGATTATGTGATCAACATACGTCATAAAACTCGACTTGTCTCAGTTCTCGAACCAAACCAAAATTCCCAGCCGGTCGTTTGTTTGTGGTCTGAACCTTGGCTATGACTCTCAGTGGACCGTGGCCATATTACATTTTATTGAAAAATATTCAATATAAATAAAAAACGAACATTAGTAGAAAACATACAATGTACTCCTAGACTTAAAATCCATGAGGGCTTTTGATTGGGTTTGGTGGTGGCTGACTTCCGCCAACGTCGCAGCTATGGTCTGGGTTCTAAGACAAAACTCGATCAAAGCTAATCTCCGAAATCCGGGGTATCTGAGAAAGGTTGTGGATCTCTTGAATGAGTTGAATTATTTACTTAGCCTGTTTTTCGTGTTAATGAATTGTTGTACTTGTTATATTTATCAAACCATGCCTCACGCCCACCCTGTGCACCACATTGGCTACGACAGACAGCGCATCTCAGCGTCAACCGATGTTAAACAGCCATAAATAAGATTCTTCGGATGGTACTCCTACACTAATTGAGACCTAATCGTATAGTAATCTTTCGCTTCCTTCGCTCCAGCCCGCTATATGCAGGCTGATTTGGGGGCACATTGTGGGTGAATCCACTCGTTATGAACAATAAGCGGTACCAGGCCCCAAATTCCTTACCACAAAATGGAATTAATTCTACCAAAGCCTCCTGTAGCGACATGATCTGGCTACCATATAAATATCTACATATGTAGTGTCTTTTATATATCTACCACAACGCATGTTGAGGAATACCTGTCTTTCAGAAAGTTTTTTTTCTTCTTCTTTTTTCTTAAACACTGCCTCTATCATATCAACTTCAAACCTGCCTGGAGTATATGCAAGGTTCAAACATATCTTAAAATCATACATCACCGAACCGGTAATTGGTTGGGGGCTTCACACTATCCACCACTCTATCGCTGACTTCGCATCAGGCTACATTCACCATGCAATTTTCTTACGCATCAATCCTCTCGGTACTAGCCTTCACCAGCGGTTTGATTTCCGTGTCGGCCATAAACCCAGACATCAATACGTACCAAGAATGCGACAATACAACTCTATCGGCACATGGTGTCGGTAGCGCCTCTCAAAAGAACTCAGTTATTTGGAGACACCCCGGTGGGGTCTCGTCTATCTACCACCATAACTTGGGAGATATTCTATGCCAGGCATCAACTGCAGTTGTGGACGATTTGATGTACCATGATTATGAAGAGACCCTGGAATCTCGTTCTTGCGTGGGAGATACTTGCACTAGTGCTAAGGAATGTGAGGCTAAAGGTTGTTCTCAAGGTTGCTCAATTTTATACGAGTGTGCTCCAGTGAATTGTCCTGGATTGATCACCTCATGTGTTTAGAGTTTCTATTCACATTTACATTCATGGCATCAACGGTTTTGCTCATAGTGCTCTTGAAAATGTACTTCGACAAATAGATGCCGTTGTAAAGTGTCGCTATTTAGAATTTGTCAAATGATATTGGATGTTAAACTTCTTAATAAATGTGGAGGAAACATGTATGTATATATGATTACATAGATACTGAGGAGCATGTCTGCATTAGAGCCAATTGGTAATACTTGCTGTTGCTGCTTGTGGACATCATTTTTTGCTCAGTTCAGGGTGTCGATGCTTTAAGACTATGTTGTAAGAGGAATCGCTATAACGGACGTAATCTAGATAGGTTACCCATCTTGTAGTCATAGCCGAATTTTTAAGAAGAAAAATAACGTATATCCAGCCATGTAAAATAATAGCAATACACACTGCAATACAGCACAGCCACCTTTAAACCCTGCTGCCACGTGCTTTGCCTGCAAAATTCGGCTCTTAAATACGAACTTTCCCTAAACCACTCTAGCGGTAGAGTTACGAGACCGCAGCTCAGCCGCACTGTCTCCGACATCAATTGATGAGACAGCTCATAGAATTTACTTATCAAAAGTAGCCTTTTATTGTTTTTGGAGAATTGCCGTGGAACTTGACGAGCGATGCTTCAGGCTGCCCAGGCGTGCGACACGTGTCGGGATCGGAAAAAGCGATGCGACAGGGCCCTGCCGGAGTGCTCAGATTGTCAGAGGTAACTTGAGTCGATTCGTCAACGGAAAGTATCAAGAATTCAGGGGCTAACATTGCATTTAGACGCCAGGCACGATGTCAATATAGTCAGAAGGTAGAAGAGCGTGGAATGGTTGAGTCTCTGTGGCAAAAATTAACAGCCCTCGAGCGTTTCAATCGAGACACTGAAGACGCTCCCAGTCCACAACAGATCCTGCCCATTCCTCGACTTCAACGTGAAATTCATTACGAAGTCACGTATCCGGTCTCAAAACGATGGTATTTCCCTATGCTGCTTCATTTCAGTCAGTTTTGCATTTTTCCGAGTAAAACGCCATGTGTTAATAAGTGACCAGGATTTCACTCTATGGTTCCGAGCATTAAAAATCTGAATCCAGGGAGTCCTGCATATAAGTTGCGAACAGCATGGGTAGCCGGGTATCTCAGTGACCCAGCTATGTTCCACGGCGTTTTGTATGCTGCTTCTGCGAATCTTGATCTGATCAACGGAGAGCACGATAACCCGGTGACCAATTTCCACCGCGTAGAGGCCATCCGTTTGGTAAATGCAACGCTCTCACAACTAGAGTCGCATGAGGATCTGCCATTTACAGTGCTTGCGACAACTTGGGCACTGGGACATGTTGCTGTAAGATTTCCTTGCTAGCTATTCATGTCAGGATCCAGCTCACTTCAAAAACAGAGACTCAATGGGTGTACTTCTGAGGCACATATCCACGAGATTGGACTTGCACAAATGGTGCGTTGCAGAGATCAGAATGGCGGTTTAGGATTTAATGGCGCACTTTCATTTCTCATCATGCTGTAAGATTGCCTCCTAGGCCAACTGCCTTTGTACTAACCAGCACATCGTATATAGTAGCGATATCTGGAATGCAGTCATTAACGAAGAAGATGAACTCCTTGATTTCATCGACAAGCGTCAATCCCCATATGGTGCGCAACCAAGAAGAACTCTCCTATCAACAGCACTGCAGCGCGCTCCAAAGGAGGGAGTAATATCAAATGACGTTATCTCACTTCTCCATATGATCGATGAATCGAGTGTAAAACGACGGGGGGCCCTTTGTATCGATAATACATCTTTTCTGGCGCCCACCGGTCAATACTCATTCGATTTGTTTCAATGCCAACTACCTCCCGAATATCAATACATCCTAATGCTTCTACAAGTCGAAAGACTTGCCTCCTCTCAGCGCCAAGACTATATATCCGAATGCTGTTGTCTGGCTGCTATAATCTACTGGAGAGTCTTTTCCACCAACGTGCCATTCCTTTCACCCGATAACGAGGCTATAGCCAACCAACTTTTTATATCACTCCAACACAGTGACTCAATCCGATGGATGGAGATGGCACCAGAAATGCACATCTGGGTCTCTTATGTGGGTGCCCTAGCATCGAGGAATAGAGCGCAGCGTGCATCGTTTGTGGCCAGGTCAAAAACCTCTGTTGTGGTTCTCAGTCCTGATCGACTTTTACATTTCCAGGATGGTGTTTCACATATCTTATGCCTTTCAAGGTACTTGAGATCGAGAACCTGTTAATAATAATGAAACTGGTGAAGCGGGCCCAGATAGAAATTCTGTACTGTAGATTTGATTTTTCCCTGATATCTATTTTCACGGACCGTCCAAGGTCTTTTATATTTTTCTTCTACGTACATTGAGATTCAATCTGTTGTATCCAAATATAACAAGGCATCAATTGATCTGGGTATGTTGGTTACATTACCACTTCGGGGTGGGGCCGACCAGAAATATACGATCAGCCAACATCAAATATTCGTATGATGAAAGTATTCTTTTACGTAATCCCAGTTAATAGGTTTAAATATTTAGACCACGAGTTGCCTGAGCTCGCAATAAGTGCAATGTAAACAATACTTCAAGTCAAGCATTAATTTTAACTACTTGACAACGAACAACATATTTAGAGGGAAAACAATAGGAATACCTTGTCTTGATCTTAATTTAAGTGACACAATTCTAGAGACACTAGATAATAAATAATGTACATGCACCCGATAGAAATGTACCAGTCTAATGACATCTGAAACTGGAAGCTGAATTCACATCCCCCCCAACGTATTTCGCGACTTGAGGGTAGGCACAGATAATCCTCCTCGCTTTAGTCTCATCGTTGACTGTTGCTGGGATTGCCTTGGGAGCTGTTCCATATTCAACCCAGTCAACTAATGCCTTGAAAGGGTCATCCGGAGTCGCCCCGATTGTTGTGCCGCCAGCACAATGGTCAACACCAGGGGCAAAGAATAATCTGAAGAAGTCGTTTGTCCTTTCTGATCCTCCCAAGAGACGTTCAACGCGGGTACGGTAGTCGACAGTTCCCCCAGTAAAGATTAGTTGATCGGACAAACCTTGCCACATGAGTAGTCTGCCACCATGGTGGCGGAACGAGGACAAGTCCGCACTATCACTTCCGATAATATCATCATAGTCGATATATGATTTCGAGAATAGGTCCAGGAAGGCGGTGTAACTAATGTTTCCAGTGTTGTAGCCAGGATCACGAGCTAGATAATACTTGATCCATTGGTCGTTGACAAAGAACGAGTTTCCAGTACGTTTTCCGTTCACATCCATCGTAGTATTAACCAAGCTGTCTAACGGAGCACCGACATTGAGCCCGTACCAAAGTGGTCGCCCAGAGGGATCCAGTGGCCCTTGAAGAGTCTTGTGTATAACAGTAGCAGAAGAGTTGGTGATTGTGATATTCTGACCGTCGCATTGGATTTGTTGCCCCACGAATTGAAAAGGATTATAGTGGCATTTTCTAGGATCATTAATGATCCCATCCTTGACTCCGTCCGTCTCGTCACATTCCGTAACTGCAGCGTCTGAAAAGAACTTCAATTCACATGTCGAAGGAAATGTCTGTTCTTGCTCCATGACAACCTGTGGCCATTGTTCTGCAACGACATATTTCGCCCAATTGATTGCTGGGGCTCCTGCCAAAATACCATCAAATAACTCCGGGTATCTCTGCGCAGCAATCATTCCCTGACGTCCACCCGTGGAACAGCCATTCCAATAGGAATATTTCGGCTTTTTGCCATAAAACTGAGCCGTCAATTCTTTACCAACAATAGCCATGTCGTGCACGGAGCGATGTGAAAAATTGACCAATGCGTCAAAATCCACAGATCCGTCTGCCTTGAGCGCCCATGGACCCAGGCTTGTTGCATTAAGCCCGACACCGGCATCAGTAGATGCGGATGAATACCCGGTCTTGACTGTTGGGCCAAGTGTGAAATCGAATTCACCAGCAGCAAAACCCGATCCACCATTTGCTTGGAACCTGCCATTCCAATCCTGGAGAGGAAGCCAAACTTTCACTGTCACTTGATCCTGTGCACCAGCATGGGCCAGAATAACGGTTACGTCACAAATATTGAGATCCTGGACCGGAGAAAGTAGAAATGGAGGGGTGGCTGGAACTGAGTAGTTCCATCGTTCTGTTGCATTGATTGAAAGCACTTTGGCTCCTGGTACTTGTGGAGCACTGAGACGCAAGCAGTCGGATTGATGATGTATCTGCCCAGCTGCTAAGGCAGCAGAAGCCAGACTAGTTAGAAGTAGAAGGTTCATATTTCAGTGTTCACAGCTGGAGGTTTGTCTTATTCTCCAAGGCTCTTTTTGACAGCTTCCCATGAGACATGGGCACAAATTTATAAGGACCCCAGCCCCAGTACGTTCAGTAAGGATTATCCTATAATATGCATACTATATCTTTTGATGTCCAGTTTTCATAATCTATAATTAGTCCCTAAGACTCGCTTATTTACGTACTTTTTAAGGCCAATGCTTGTCTGGGCATCGAAGCAACCTCTCTCTTCACAAAACTAATTTTATAAATTCGCCGGCGAAAAGTAAATTACAGTGGCAGAAACATAACTTTTGAGTTTGAAGTAATCCATGATATCACCCAGTTTTAGTTCCAGGAAGGATGAAGAGGCGGCGCGAAGAAAGTAGCCACAAACTATATTGGCCGAAACAGCCAGTCAGAAGATGTTGCGACAACAACAGCTGTCAAAGAATTCTCTCGAGCTTCATTTAGGGTTGAAACCAAATCTTAGTTAGGCAATTGGTGCTCAAGTAAAGTTGAATGAGCTGTCTTTTCAGCCCCAAATTCCAACGCTGAAAGAGCTTGGCCGTCGGGGCGGGTCCGACGCGGTCTTCTCGCAGTTCTCACTTCCAAGACGCTTCGCTTGGGGACTAACCTAATGCGAACTACTGCGTGCTGAATGCCGACTGCCAAGCCGCACTAACCAATTCACTAGTTTGTTTTCGTCGTGGCTTGGCTGGAATTCTCGAAGAACTCTTAAACACTGTCCCTGTTCCAGTTAGACAGAACAGGGCTGAGTCTTTGTATCTTTTTCTCCATGAATAATTTGATGATCCAAGGTTCTTCTCGAAAATGATACATCATGGCAAATTGGCTGGTTTAATTCATGTACGTAAAATTCCCTAAAAATAGACGTGATCTTAACACAGAGTCTACATTTAAATTTAAAAAGCCCCTGTCCTGAACCTGATAACATGGTATCGTATTAAACAGTCCGTTTTAAAAACTTCCATGCGAACATCTGCCAGAGTTCTGGAAATGCGCTCGAATTCCCTTACATTTGTTTTGGCGGCACCATGGGTTGCTTCTGCCCAACCAACTATCGCAAAGACTGTTGATATACCTTCGCCTCTTGCGCCTCTCAAATTTGCAAATACTTCCACCCTACTGAACGTTGCTTACTACGAAGCTGGACCGTCCAATGGATCTGCTGTGATCCTGGTGCATGGATTCCCTTATTCAATTGATGCCTTTGCCCCCGTGGTTCCTCTTCTCACGGAGAAGGGATACCGGGTAGTGGTGCCCTACCTCCGTGGTTACGGTGAAACATCCTTCATCAACCCCGACACACCCCGCAGCGCCGAGCAAGCGGCCCTAGGGTCAGATATCATTGCCTTGATGGACGCAATTAATATCGAAAAGGCAATCTTTGCTGGGTATGACTGGGGCACGGTAGCCGTCAACGTTGCGGCAGCATTGTGGCCGGAACGCTGTAACGGGCATGTCGCTGCCAATAGCTATTTGATTCAAAATCGAGACACAGCCTGGGCTCCTCTGGATCCTGATGCAGAGGCCTTACGTTGGTACTACTACGTTTTCTTGACTGCGCGCGGCGCAGCAAGCCTTGCATCAAGCCCTAAAGCATGGGCGCGCAGCCTGTGGAAGAAGAATTCTATCGGATGGGCGTTCTCTGAAGATTATCTCGATCTAACCTCGACGGCATTCGAAAATCCCGATTATGTCGATATCGTGCTCAACTTTTACCGCAATAGGTTGTTGTATGCCCCTGGCGACCCGAAATACACGGGTTTGGCCGCACAGCTGGACGCACAGCCATCAATTTCAGTGCGATCAGTCACGTTCGATCCCGAAAACAGCGTTGTTTTCCCACCGACAAACGGGTCTTCAACTGCAAAGTATTTCACGGGCTCGAGATGCCATTATATCCTTCCTAATGTTGCCGAAAATGTGCCGTATCAAGCGCCGAAAACGTTTGCCAGCGCGGTCTTTGCGGTGGATGGCTTGCCTGTGGATGGCGGTGATTATGTCTGTCCGCGGGCATTATAAAAATGGACTCTATCGGTCCGGGCTCTGAGGATTATTGTACGAATACTTGGATTTTCGATTATACCAGCTAAGTAGAGAAGGCTAGATACATCAAAATATAAATAATATTTACTCTAGAAGGGCTCATAAAAACTTCAGTTAAACAAAAGAAGGATCATAAATTAATTATATTCTGTTATTTTTATTACTGAGAACCGACTTATGTATGTGTAGTCACTGTAAAAACAACCTCAAATTTAGCCCGAGCCATGCGGCGGAATATCGGACGGTGAAACAAGAATGAGACACAACTTGATTCAGCCGCCAAAATTGCGGGGAAGCAGCCGGCAAATGGGTTTAAGGTTGATTTTTCTTATTTCTAATTTGCCTAAATACACTTCCACCCATCCATGTAGTTAACGTCGTTGTTAGGACTAAGGGGTCACTATTTCTTTAGGGATAAGACTGAATAACTCACCCCGGATTTGGGCTTCCGGCTAAATGGGTTTGAACCGGTCTTTATTACGGGCTACTGGCTTCGTACAAGTGACAATACACGGATTAAGGATTGCATGAGAATAGGCATATTCGGTCCAAGGGAATCAATCGTGGTACACTTCTCAAACATGCTAGTGATGGGAGTGGATGGACAAATGGAGAAATTTATTTTATGCGTACCCGTCTGCGATGCTACCAGCAACATTGAAGTAATCATATATAAAGCACTATCCATCATGTTCAAAAATTGAGTTTGCCGCCTGCCCTCACACACCATCCATCAACAGAAAAATACCTGCTTCTCTCAAATTAACATTGTTCGCAATTCAACAACATGATCTTCAAAGCAACTGCCCTACCGCTTCTCATTAGTAGCGTCCTCGCTGCCCCTCTGGACATCGAGAAGACTGTCGAAAAGCGTGCCTGTCCTGACATTCATGTCTTTGGTGCCCGCGAGACCACCGTTTCCCCCGGCTACGGCTCATCCAGCACCGTCGTCAACGAGGTACTGTCCACTTACTCAGGGTCTACCGCTGAGGCGATTGACTACCCTGCCTGCGGTGGACAGTCGTCCTGCGGCGGTGTCAGTTACTCTAGTTCCGTAGCGCAGGGTATTCAAGCTGTTGCATCGGCCGTCAATTCGTTCGTTCAGCAATGCCCGAGTACGCAGATTGTGTTAGTTGGATACTCGCAGGTGAGCCCCGTTTTTCTTTACATATCCATTATCCACAAGCTAACCCGGAGGCTGTGATTTCTTTTAGGGCGGCGAGATCATGGATGCAACTCTCTGCGGTGGTGGCGACCCTAATCAGGGCGTCACCGATACCGCCGTGCAGCTATCCGCGGCCGCTGTGAACCAGGTCAAGGCAGCCATCTTCATGGGCGATCCGCTCTTCCGTGCTGGGCTGTCTTATGAAGTTGGAACGTGTACTGCTGGAGGGGTAAGTCTATGCTATATAATGGAAAGAAATTGTGTGGTTAATTGGACGCTCATAGTTCGATGAACGCCCGTCTGGATTTAGCTGCCCGTCAGCAAGCAAGATCCAGTCGTATTGTGACGCGTCGGACCCGTACTGTTGCAACGGAAGCGATGCGGCTACTCACCAGGGCTATGGAGCCGAGTACGGCACACAGGCTTTGGCTTTCATCGAGACCAAGGTCACTGCTTAGGTTGTCGTTTCTGAGAAATGAAGCCTACATGGGGAGTACAAGGCAAGGCAATTACTCATATAGCCCGGAGAACTCATGAAGATACAATTGACAAAATTATCTTATTTAAACCTAACCTATTACTCAAAAGTAAGCGACTGATAGACAGACAATAATAGAGACTCAGACTGTGATAACGTAAAAGTCTCCAACCTGGTCTGGCAACGGAAGGTTTTGTATGGCCTGATTAATGCGCTGTTGCGGTATGCGTTTACTGTTAATATTCCATACCTAGTCCATTCCAGCCAGCATCGAAGATTGGATATACGGGTATTGAGATGTGCTCAGCGAAAATGCATCTAAGATCCGATTCGGAACAGATTTTCCACCGCACTTAAACAGGAGAGATTTCTTCAGCGATATCAATATGCTATTGGTCATCTTGATTCTATTTCTCACGTAGACGGCTTACATATATGTAATGTCAACCATACGTCTTGTTATCCTCCGTAGGGTATAAGTCGGTTGCTATATACGCCGAGTTTGTTTCCATTGTTTTTATTATTATTGACCCTAAATTTCATATATTTTTTTAAATTGTGACTAAATTTATTTAAGCTTTTCTGATTTTTGATTAAAAGTTCCATCACTACTTATACATACATACCGGCTCTATACCCCATTCAGGGTCAGTAAGATTGGACAGTTGACAAACTCTCTGATATGTTATAATAGAACTTCCTTACTGTTGGTCGAAAGTTGTTGAATATGTACAAATATCTAGCTTTACACGTTCCGACCAAACACTGCGCAAGCTGCAAAAAGAAAGACAAAAAGTATTCAGGAAAGGGACGCATCTAGATCAGATACTACAAAATTGTGCATGAGATTATAGGTAAATGGCAGCCACGAGTGCGTCCATTGCTGAGCTGTGCGCAGACGAATTGGTCGGGCTAACAAAGGGGCCTGCCCAGTTAATGCTCAGATCATTCGTGGAATCATCGCGGTTGTTGGCCCAAATACTGTCAGCGCATGCCTTGATGACGGTGGCGTACAAATCATTTGGTGAAGCCTGGTGCAAAAGAATGAGGTTGCGAATAAAAATGCCCTTGAATTGTGTGGCGTTAGGGAAACAGGTACTTTCATTTTCGCAGGTGTCGTGAATAACGTTGTTCGAGTCGGCCATAAGCTTGATAGCAGCTTGAGCAATTGTGTTGGCTGAGTCGATGTAGGACTGGTTGGGAGAGGCCTTGTTCAGTTCAACAAGACCACCAAGAACAACACCTTGGTTGTAGGAATAGCTATTTGAATAATCAGTACTTGTCTTCGAAATTTCGGTTCAAGTTGTTCTCAAAACCTACGGGGTCTGGTTGTTGTTTGTGCAGGGATCGGTCAATCCATCGTTGATAGTGTTGTTTTCGTTGATCATGCCGCTGCTAGCGAACCAATTCCACTCTTTCTCAGCCCAGTCAATATAGTATGACTTGTTATCAGATACACGATTTGCCAGATGCGCAGCGATGGACAGGAAAAGCTCGTTGGTAATGGCGTTGATGTATGAGTGATCCGAGTTCCAATACACTCCAGCATTGCCACATCGGGTTCCCCAGGCATTGTTGACCTAGAGATGCCGTTAATTATTTCCACTGCACATGAGAACGAATTTGAGACAAGGAACTTACAAGATCATCGAACATGCCTTTTGCCAGCTCCAGATAGGTATCGTTCTTGGTCACATCGTATGCTGCAATCCATCCCAGCGCCCACCATCCGTTATCGTCATAAGCCCCACCTCCCCAGACAGATGAATTACTCGAGTCGTAGTGGCCGAGAGTCCTCTCCGACTGGGGGAGGTTTGCATTCGATGTAGGACCAATAACCCACGTGTTTTCGAAAATGTTCTTGGCTGATTGGGTGACACTCGAGTCGTTTTTGGTTTGCGCAGCAGAAGCCAGCTCCGCGACAACTGTAAACGCATTTGCTCCATTCCACCAGCCATCTCCGTCCCAAATACCCGTGCCGGGGTTATACCAGCCTTGTAGGGTGTAGAAGGCTGTCTCGGCGTTAGCGAGTTGGGCAGAACTTTGTCCTGCAAGGGCCAGCGCAGTGGCGGCAAGAGCGGATTTGGAAATCATCGTCAAGTCGAAGGAAAGGCAAGAGTAGGAAGACTTGTCTGATGATTTTGTTTGGTATTGACGAGTTGCAGAAAACTTTAAAAAAAGAAGGATCTCTAATTCAATTATACGGGGCCATTGTTCTTTTTATACAGACACTTAATTACTCCCTACTGCTATACGAAACGCTCAGCGTCAGGGACAATGCATACTTAGAAACGCAAATGGTTCATCGAGTCACACCCATTTAGCGCCGTTGCTGACAGCGCGTAGTGGACCTAGTAAATACGTAGGGCCTCCTGGGTTACATTAGACAAGCATCATCATTGTTAAACGCTTCTAATAATAATGTACGAAACAGCCACAGAGTCGGATTGGAAGTTCATTAAGGAATGTGTATATGCTTGTGTTTTCTAATCACCTTTATTAATTTCACTTGCCGGAGAGGAAAATCCGTAGGCCTATCACAGATCAAGGGCGTCCAGCGCAGTTGAGCAGGTGCGATACAGTTTACGCCCCAGCTTTCTCCGGTAATACTTTAATTTGCGTTGAATGTGAAGAGTTGCTAAGTCATTACACGCGTGACGCGGTAGGGGCAACTATTGTCCGGAAACAGCGTGACCCTTGATGAAACTGTTGGCTGTTACTGCCAGTCCGTCAGCATACGCTTGTTGTGGGTCTGGCTAGTGTCGGATTTAAGGCCCCCGAATGCCACACGGGAGCCCCTGGTGGCCCGCATGACAATAATTTGGACGAATTTATCAGATATCCCAAGCATTTGATAGAACAATTGAAATTGAAGTCTGAAAAAGCCTACTATAGATGTTGCGGGCGTGAGATAGCCATAGGTTAGATTGTGTTACTCGTGAGGTATGATATGTGTTCAGAAACGCGGTTTACTCGTCATCAGCTGCGACACTGTAATATGAACTAACTGAATGGATAGGAAATGCGATGCATCAATTGTATATTAGTACCATATACAGACGACGCTAAGTCATGGCGACAGTTGAATGGACGGAAAGACCCTGGGGTGTTGTGATTCTTCTTTTTATCGCAGTGGCTAGCGGAATGCTTTTGTCAACCGTCAAATCGTACTAATCCCCAACCGGCCCGCGGCAAATTTACCGAAATTGACTATTGACTTGGCAACGTGGTCTCAAGGAAAATCCTGATAAGGGTAAACAAATAGGGATTAATAATTTGTATAGTAACTATATATAAATAGTAAATTAGAGATAAATAGAAAAAATTAGATCTTTTAATACTTTCTATATAATTAGTATTTTTATAGGTTATAGCTAATTATTAAATCTAGCTTTATAAAGTATAATAATTATAAGTTTAATTCTTATTTATATTAATTATTAGTCTTTATAAATCTCTAAAATTATTTAGAAATATACTTTATAAGCTTACTAGTATATTTTATTTAATTTTTTAATATTTTTTAATTATTATAATATAGTTTAATATTATAGAATAGAAATAGTAATACTATCTAAATAATATTAAGATAATAAATATTAATAATATAAAAAAAATCTTTATTATTCTAAAATTATCTAAAGACTAATATTCTTAGATTAAAAAAATTAAATAATATATAAAAAGATATAATATTTAGAATAAAATTAATTTTAATACTACTATACACTTTATAGAGATTAATAAAGATTTTTATAATAAAAATAAAAAAATTATTATTATTTTAATTATTTTAATAAAGTTTATTAATAAATATAGAACTATATAAATTAGAAAAGTTAATAATATTAAAATTACTATAATAGCCGACAATAAAATAGAAATTAATAAAAAAATAAATTAAATTAAGGTATTAGAGATATAATAAAAAATATATAATAAATAGAATAGTATTTATTTAGATTTTATAATAGTAATTAAGATTTTATTTAAAAAAAGTCTTAAGATTAAAATAAATTATATTTATATAGCTAAGAAAGCGCTATTAATTTTTAAATAAAAACTATTATATAGTAAAAAATATTAATAAATATTTTTTTTTAATAAATTTAATAAGCTTAAATAAAAAAAAAATAAGAATATTAATATAAAAAAATAAATTTTAAAATAAAAAATTTTTTATAATAAAACTAAAGCTACTAATTTATTAAAAATTATTAGAATTTATTTATATATTAAATTTATTAATTCTATAAAGAACTTTATATTAGAGTTTTATAATTATTAGATTATATTATTATTTAGAGTTAATAATATAACTAAATAAAAATAATAAATATTTAGATTATTAAGCTTTATAAGTTTTATATTTAATTTTAAAAATTAATATTAATTTAGGCTACTAAAGCTAAAAGATAAAAATATAATATTATTTATAATTTTATATAGCTAATTAGATTTATTAAATATAAATCTCTTTTAATTCTATATAAATTTATAAAGAAATAAAAATTAAATTTTTAGAAATAATTTATCTCTATATCTATATAATAAAAAAAAATTTTATTAAGATTATAAATATTTTATTATTAAGAATTAGCTAGCTAATTAGAAGCTAGATTTTAAAATTATTAAAAAATTCTATAAGTATATATAAAAACTTAATAATATAAAAAGATTAAATTATACTATAAATAATATAAAAAGAAATAATAAAATAATTAATTATTTATATAAATTTAAATAAATAGTAAGTAATATTATAAAAAATATATTTAAAATATTTTTTATAAAATTAATTAAATTATTTATAAGCTTTAAAAGCTTTATTAATAAAACTATACTATAGCTTTAAGAATTAATTTTAATAATAAAATATTAAATAAGTCTTACTGCTAAATAGACTATATATAATATAAAGAATAGTAAAGATATATAGATATATAATATTAGATCTAATATATATATCTATAATAACTAAAAGCTATTTATAAGCTTAGAACTATATATAGATAAAATCTATATAAAAGATATAATAATATTAATATAAAAAGAAAGTACTATTAAATTCTTTTTAATAAAAGACTATAATATAATAAAAAAAAAGAAATTATATTTATAAATATATTATATATACTAAGCTTTTATTTTAATATTATATTAGGAGTTTTTCGGTTTGCGCTGGCGACGCCGAAACCGACGTCCCCGCTCCGCGCGCCAAGATTCAACCATAGGATTCCCTAATCAGGTATAATGCGGCCTGATCTAGTGAGACGCCGCCGAGGCCCGGCCTAATTGGGGATTGCGCCGTTATAGAGGCCCGGGTAAAGTATATAAACTATAAATATATCACTCGATGATCATTATCTGTTTGTATTCACTTTTTCTCCTTTATCAGATGTTGTTGGGGATTCTTAGTCTCTGACTGCCGTGTTCTAGCTATGCTTTGTTATATCAGAGCTGAATAGAGCGTTGTCGTTTTATATATTGGACTGCACTGTGTGCTTAAAGACCTTTAGAACATGTAGGTCCACCAATCTATAAGCATTCTCGTAGTGTCAGCAGATTATAGATACACGAAAGGGATTCTAAGCTAGGGAAGATATACTTTTGATATTATATTATCCTAGATAGCAATCTCTAAGTTCTTATAACGATAGAGATGGCAGCGTTCTAGTAATCTATTACAAGTCGCTATATAGTGGTCTGGATATAGAATAAGTTGGGATTATCTTATATAAACCGTCTAGAGTGTGGCTGTGGTCATTAGGTAACATAGATTTAACTAGATTAATATATACTATAAAGGTAAGATTGTATTCCTAATCGATAGATTATATTATTTAGGAATTTTAAGATAGTTAATTATATCGCAACTAAATATAGCGGAGTGAGAAGATAGTTAATAATAAAAATCCTACACGTTTAAGTGTTAAGAAGTAAGGAGAAGATAGTTATCAATAATTATTAAAAGACTTAGAATAGCAGTTTAGAGGTATAATAAAAATATAAAGACTCTATCGCGTGGATAAGATTAGTTAAAGAGGATACATAGTGTTATACTGTTAGAAGGCTTAATATTATATTTTTAAGATTTTTTAACCTTACCACGGAGTTACTTAATAATCTAGTGATATTATTAATTCTTAAAGATTATAATAGCTATTATATATAAAGAAGCATATATCTTAAGTTTAATTAGTAATATTAGCTAGATAATATTCTCTAAGTCTAGTTAAAGAGACTCTTTACTTTTCTTTTAATCTATTAATTTTTTATAGCTATAATTACTTTAAACAAAATTTATAAATATTATTCTCTAGCCTAATCCTTCTTTAAGCTATTCTATTATAATAAATTCTTTTGAATATTAATGCTTTCTCTATTAATCTATCTACTCTTTTAATAGCTAATCTTAATTCTAATCGCGCTTGGATATATCACAAATTTATACTTAGTATTAGTGTATTATAGCTAGAATCTTTTATTTTTTAAAAAAGATTGTGATTTTCTATAAGTAAATAATATCTTTAATTATAAATTTATAACTCTTTATATACCGGGCCTTAGTGATTTTATAACTATTAATATAGACTAGAATAGTTATAATAGATAAGCGGATACAGTAGAATATAGTTTTTTAAGAGAGAAATTTATTTTATTACGCAATAGTAAACTTTCTACAAGCTAGATTGTCTGAATAGTTAGCTCTTATGATTAAGAATAGCGACAGACACCACTAGTAGAGTTTACTGAGTTTAAGTTATATAGATTAGCGAGGGCTGTATACTATTTTAATAACAGTTTAGATATACTTAATGGTATAGATTAAACTGAGAGTATGTTTTCTCTATTACGCTATTATTATATTCATTTTTAATAGTTTAATATAGCTATATTGTTGATAGAAAATAGAGAACTTTAATCTAAGTTTATAGTTAATATAAAACGAT
Source organism: Talaromyces wortmannii (assembly GCA_001939245.1). Taxonomy (NCBI): domain Eukaryota; kingdom Fungi; phylum Ascomycota; class Eurotiomycetes; order Eurotiales; family Trichocomaceae; genus Talaromyces; species Talaromyces wortmannii. The sequence continues at coordinate 25,044 of MJVA01000547.1, forward strand.
CTATTATAATAGAAATCTTCGACGATATTATTATAGATTTAGAGAATCGCGTCTATGTAATAGATTTTACAGACATTTCTATTATAACTATAGCTACACTATTTATTAGATCTGTTATAGTCCTGTTAGCTGGCTATAACTTATTGGATTATACTAACAATATACGCTTTGTTTTAGAGATAATTAAAGAACTATATATAGATTAAGCTGTCAATAGAGTAGTTTCTAAGATTCTTAGTTCAGATATAGATATAGTCCTTATAACATAGAATAAGAATGATAATTAGAGTAAAGACTAGACATCTTATTATAATAGTTAAATAATAACTATGGCAGACTCTTATTATATATAGAAATAGTTAATATTAGTATAAAATAAAAGAATAAATATACAAGCTGATAATTTTATTAAAGTGATAATTTTTATATTATAATCTATTAAGTTATAAGGATTAATAACTACTAGATACCCTTACTATATATACTATATTAAATAAAAGAATTGATTAATCTTACTTTAAGACTTTGATAATACTGATAATGATGATTATGTTACTATAAGTATAATCTAAGATGATTTATACCATCTTATAAAGAAGATAAAAATACTAATAGCTATAGAAAGCGATTAGCTAATAAACTAGATCGCTAGATTACTATTAGATAGTTTTTTATTTCTTAATCTCTATATAGTCTCTTAAGCGGTTTTTACTGTAGAGTTCTTCCTATTAAAAATTATATACTTGTTTTTGTGGAAAGAGAATAGAGATATATTGGATCATCTTGAATGTAAAAAGAAGCTAATTGTTTCTACTAATTAAGAATATACTGGGTATAAGAAGGCTAATATATAGTTATTAACAATATTTATAATTATCTATAAAGCTAGTAAAGCGCATACGTTATTCTTTTAAGAAAAGTTGAATCTTTTGAAATAACTAAAGAAAGAAGATCGACTACCCTAAAAATAGATTAAGAAATACTTTTCTAGATAAATAGAGGGTACTTTCTAATTTTAATATAGTAAGAAGATTAAGGGTCAAGATCTAGTGCTATTAATTTTAAATAGTAGAAGCTGCAGATAAAAATTCTTTTTTATTATTATAGATCTATCAGTCTCCCTTTGATATGGTCTACGTTGATCTTAGCGTTTTATGGATTGGTATTTACTGTTATAGAGAAAATGGAAAGTTAGAAGTTAAAAAAGGTTAGTTAGATTAAGTCTATAATATTTTTAATAAAATTAGCGTATATACTATTTAATTTAACTTAATAATAATTATTTTGTCTAGCATTAGAAGTAGAAAACTATTATTAGATAAACGCTAATTATTAAAGTTTATAGAGCTAATGGTAGTGTAAATATATGGTAGAAGCTATTTGAAAATAAACTAGATAGTTGGATAACTTTTATTATATAAAATTTTAGCGTTTTAGCGATGATAATAGAGCTTAATAGGAAATATGACTGAAGTGTGGTACCTTAATATAATAATTCTATTGAAGAGTGTATCTAGCTGGGATACTAAAGAATATATATATAAAGTTTCTAATTTTTCTATAGTGTAAAATGTGATTGATTTAGAGTATATTCTCTTTTATAATTAATGTGTTTTATATATATTATATTAGCCTGATACTTTAGTATTAATAGATATTGAAATATAGATTGTGTTATACTATAATAAATTAAGAAGTAAAAGCGTGATATGTGTAAATATAGTAAGCTATAAATATATTAAAAGCTAGCTTTTCTCTTTTTAGTTATTTCTTTATAAAAGCTATAGAACCTATCTTTATAATTTTTCTTGATTTGTAATTTTATATGGGTTATTTATATTAATAATACCTTGTCTAACTAGGTTCTTTTTATTACTATTTTGCTTTAGTATATCGCTTATTGTTTTAGTCAACTATTAATAGCTTTTTTAGTAGCTTAGTTAGCGACTATTAACTCTATTCTAATCTTTAGTCTTCTTTAGATTTAATCTATCGCCTATAATGATCTTAGTTTTTATATATTTAATTATTTTTAGATAGATATTTTGGTTACTTATTTAGCTTATAGCTGGAGCTTTAAATATTAAGAAAATTACTAATATGAAAGCTACGTGAAGCTGATTTATAGAGTAAGTGATAGAGGTGTATGGTTGTTAGGTTTGAACTTGATTTTAAAAGAATAATCTAATAGGTTTTTAAACTTTAAAGTCTCTAATATCTATTTCTTAAGAGAGAAAATCTCTATTCCTCTATTTATAGTTGTAGAGGATTAGATAGAAGAAAATAGATGCTATTTTATATTAATAAAACACATTTTTAGAGAGCTATTTAGTACTTTCTAGATAAATATGCTACTAGATAAAAGAGAAAATATAGTAAAATAGACTGCTAATTTTTTAATATAACTTTATAAGTTAAACTTTTATAAGATACATGCTTTAAATGATTATTTAATTTTTTCTATTTTTCTTTTTTTAGTTAGTTATAGCCTTCTATATAGTCTATTTTTATCTAATAATGAACTTTAAGTAGAGATAGATAAAGTATTAGAGGGTGTTTTTGAGGACGCTTAGTCGTGATTTTAAGAATGTATATTATTTATTGTACTCTATATCTTTATTTATAGTGATCTTATCTATGTTAATATTATGGTTAATAATGGCTAGCTTACGGGTATTATTAATTGGGAATCTTCTAGCTACTTTCTAGTATAGTGGGAGTTTATTTGTATTGGAATTGGGTTAGGTTAAAAGGACAAAGAGTAGAAGACTTTGTTATAAAAATATATACCTGATTATAAAGATGCTTGTGAGTTTTAACTAGATTTTTATTCTCTATCTAAGTATTCTAACTTAGATAAGAGAGGGATGAAGTTACTTAAGTGTTAAGGTAGAAATAGCTTTTAAGTATAAATTTAAAATATAATTATTATTATAAATAAATATATGTTGGATTTATATAATTCTTTAACTTAGTAAATAATATTAAAAGTAAAAAATTATATTACTTTTTAACTCTACACTATTTTTGTTCTAGATATTTGATTTAGGTAACACTATGCGCTCAGATATAATAAGTTTGAAATTAGATTAATTTTATTTTTCTTGGTGAGCTTAAGGACAAGTAGTTAATACTAAAAGGAAATATACTACGGCTAGTTTGATTTTAGCTATGACTATAGTAAGGTTAATATTATAGAATTTACACTTCTATACTTTAGTTATATTATTTTTTTTATACTTAGGATAAGTTATAATAAATAAGTAGTATAATATAGATATAGATATTAATATAAGATTTCTTCGCTATTTATTTAGATTTATAAGATAGTTGGTGATTTTATTAGGATTTTATGCTTTATTTATAGATAGAAGTGTAATACTATCTTTTTTTATCTTTTATAGAAAGCATGATGTTTAGGGGTTATCTTTAGCTAATTAAAGGGCTTGATGGTATAGGTACTTATATTAGTAATGTATCTTTTAGTGTTTATTACTCTACTTATATATAATAGCTGCTTAATATTAATAACTCAGATATCGCTATATATAGTAAAAATTTAATATTATATATAGCTACGATATTGTAAAGTTCTAAGGACGAAATATATTGATAAATAACTAATCTACTGGGATTAACTAAATATGAAAATTTTAACGCTTAAGTGTAATTAAGCTATAAATATTATTTTATTATTATATTTAAGAACTAAGTATTCTATACTATTAGTCTTAAGTATAGATCTAAGTACTAATACTGAGCTATAGATATAATAATTAATAGTTAGACTATTTTATTGGCTTTATAATTAGATTAGTTGTAAAGTGTTGTGTTATAGTATTTAAATATTATTATATATGATGAACAAGAATATTTGAATGTTGATAAATTAGATAGGCCGCTATTGACTTAGTTATTTCTAGATGGTTTTAGTCTTATTTTTATTCTAAAATGTATTCTATATTTGAAGTATAGACCCTGTTGACTGATAATAAATAAGGAGCCTCTGTCTTGTCCTGTCTTGTCTTATCTTGTCCTGTCCTGTCTTATCTTATCTTGTCTTGTCTTGTCTTATTTATCTTGTCTTGTCTTGTCTTATCTCGTTCTGTCTTGTCTTATCTCGTTTTATCTTGTTTTATCTTGTCTTGTTTTATCTTATCTTGTCTTATCTTGTTTTATTTTGTTTTATCTTGTTTTGTCTTGTTCTGTCTTGTCCTGTCTTATCCTGTTTCGTCCTATTTTATTCTATCTTATCCTGTTTTGTCTCGTTTTATCTTGTCTTGTCTTGTTTTGTTTTGTTTTATTCTGTCTTGTTCTATCTTGTCTTATCTTGTTTTGTTTTATTTTATCTCGTCCTGTTTAGTCTTCTGTTCTATCTTGTCTTGTCTTTGTTTAGTCTTGTTCTGTCTTATTTATCTGTGAATCTAAAAATGAGTGTTATTAACTTTGAGAATAAATCTATTATTAGCTATTTTAGTTAATATTTAGGTATATAGTTTCTATTAACTCTTAAAAAGCTGTTGTAGTTAAAAACTTGGATTAATTTATATAGAGAATTTAAGGAATTATTTAGTGCTAGATCTAGATAATGAAAGAGTGTTAGAAAAAGAGTATAATATTTTATTAGAAGAGTTTATAATATATTATTTAATCTTTTTATATTATATGCTTTTTTATATTCTATTTATAAGTTTTTTAATATTTATCCTTCGTGCTATACTTATCTTTAGGAGTGGTGGGTAGAAATAAAATCTATTAAGCCTTTAGAAAAGGTTACTTATATATATTACTTAGATTTACCTTTCTTTATTAAAATTAGTAAGCTCTATGAAAAGCTATTAATAAAGCGTTAAAGGACTAAACCCTATAAAGAGCCATTGATAAAGTATTAAAAGATTATATACTATATATTAGATAATGAATTTACTTATAGATTAAAATAATAAACTTATTTTAATTAAGGGACATTATAATATATTTAGTATTTTTACAAATATCTTACTATATGGTTGATAATCTTTCTAAGCTATTTAGAACTGGAATAGAAATAGTTAAGTAATAGGCTAAGAAAAAAATAAGAGATGGTCTATTAATTATAAACTATATAACTTTATATCTGTCTAATAAAGTTAATAAAGATACGTTTTTAGTTATTAAAATAGATTACTCTATAGGCTTCTATATTTTTGATATACTTAGGCTTAGTGATCTGGATAGTTTAGAAACTTTGGATTTATATAATAATAAATTTTTTATATAATAAGTTAGTTATCTATAGTTAAATTTAAATATTCTTTATGAATTTTATTTATACTTTTATTATATAGCACTGATACTTTATTAATATATTTTTTATAATCTGCTTATTATTCTTTCTTAGTTTACTAATAGGAATAGGGTTGTCTTCTTTATCTATTATATTATAGGAATTTCCTTTAAATATTATAACTATATTCTTTTTAATTTTAAAGTATTTATTTGATATGTATTTTTATTCTCTATTTAGTATTTTCTTTTTAACTGAATCTGCTAGTATTACTTATAATTTAGCCAACAAAGAAATTTATATAAGTGTGGATAGTTATAAATTAAATTTAATTTATTAAAAGTCTTTAAATAGACAATTTTAAGTGGATATTAGACTATAAGATATTAACTATTTTTGATGTAAAAATGTGCTGATAGAACTAAGATAGATTTATAGAAATAATAAATGATCTTATAATTAAAATTAACGATGCTTAGGAAATATTAAGAAGTTCTTTAAAATGATAAATGTCTTTAAGTTTATAATATTAAGAAGATTATAATTTTAATAACTTTAGTGCTTAATAAGTCTATAACGATTTTTTTTAGATGGGGTCGCCTCTTAGATAAGAAATTTTTTTTATAGTTTATACTCTATGTAAGTCATAAGGCTACTTAATAATAATAGTGAGATAGAAAGTTATAACTGCGCATATAAAAGTGGAATAATAAATGATTTAGAATATAATAATTAAGATAAGAAAAAGTTATAAAATAGGTGTTTTGATAATATAATATGTATATTTCGATTTTAAGTTGATTTATTATAGTGTCTGGATAGGATAGGACGAGACAGGACGGGATAAGACAGAATGGGATGAGACAGAATGGGACGAGACAGGACGGGACGAGACAGGACGGGACGAGATAGGATAGGACGAGATAGGATAGGATAGAATAGGATGGGACAAGATAGAATGGGATAAGACGAGATAGGACAAGACAGGATGGGACGAGATAAGATGGGATGAGATAGGACGGGATGAGATGGGATAGAACAAGACAGGACAGGATAAAACAGGACAGGATGAGACAGGATGGGATAGGATAGGACAGGATAAGATAGGACAGGATGAGACAGGATGGGACAAGACAGGATAGGATGAGACAGGACAGGATGAGATAGGACAGGACGAGACAGGATAGGATAAGATAGGACGGAATGAGATAGGATAGGATGAGATAGGACAGGATGATTATTGAAGCTTATTATTAAAAGTATAATGTCTATAAAAATGTCAGCCTTGTTCTAGGTTTATTGTAAATTAATATAGACTATCTTAGCTTACTGGTTTTAGCTATTAATTAGCTTAACTTTGTTTGAATAATGGGTAGAGGCGCATTTGATACTATTGGTGTAAAGCCTGGTGCTTCTCCTCCTTCTCCGAGCGGTCGATAAAATACGAACATTAAAGTCCTTCAGCCTTGCATTATTTCAATCTGGACTGCTTAAGCTGCATGTCAAGCAGATTGAATACCGGACTTTATTTTGAGGCTTACCAGCTGCTTTCTCCATCCAATCAATCATGCTCTTATTTTTTAGGAAGAAGAAGAAGAAGGAGCGGAAGAATGGATGGGCGACGTTTACCTATTGTCTTAGATTCTATAGCGATGACACAGTGGCAGGTCATCAACCACCTCAAACACCTCAAGAGTCCGAGCATCACCGTGGATACCAACCGGTTCAATGTATGCCACAACGGCCAACTCCTGTTGTGAAGCATGACTGGAT
>MJVA01000592.1:781-36879 GCA_001939245.1 Talaromyces wortmannii
TTTAATTTAATTATTTTTTTTATATAGATTTTTTTTAAGTTAATAAATATATATAATTAGTTAATTAATATAATTTTTTAATATTATAAGTTATTTTTTAAAATTAAGACTTTTTTTTTTTTACTATATTTTAGTAAGTTATTATTATTATTTAATAATAACTTGGACTATATAGAGATTTACTAAGAAAAAGCTGTTATTTTCTATTATTATTAGCTATCTTAAAAGAATATTTTAATATTTTATTATATAGTTAATTATTAGAGTGTTTTATTATTAAAATATATTAACTATTCTTTACTAAAGTAATAATATATTAATAATATTCTGCTAAAAAACTAATATTAATTTAGTATTTTAGAGATTATAAAAGATTAAAATATATTATAAAGATAATATACTAAAGTAAAATAAGTAATAAAGTTAATAAGCTAAATAAAGTATATATTTATTTATATAAAAAATAAAATATAGTAGACTAAATATATAATAATAAATAAAAGTCTTTATATATTAAAGTCTAAATATAGTAGATATAGCTATAGCTTTATTAACTTTATTATATAAATATATCTAAATATAGCTAGATTCTATTTAGCTCTATAAGCTATATATATTATATAACTGATCTAGTTCTAATCTCGTCTAAACTATCTATATAACTCCGTTATCACTTCTAAGGTAGCCTTACTTATATAAATAGCGTTGCCAGACTTATCGATTGGCTGTGATTCATTGAATCTTCTGACACTATTATTACATCTCGCGATATTAATCTAGATTTATTAGGAATTAATATTATTATTAATTTAAGAATATATTAAGCTTTAAGACGTATCTAAGAGACTAAAGAAAAATAACTATATTATTAAGAAATCTACGTTAATAAGTATAAATAATACATAAATTATATTAAGACTATAATTATAATTAAAATAATTATAATAAAGATTTATATAGCTATAGTACTATCTAAAAATTAATTATATTAATTTTAATTATCTAAGCCTTCTAAGAATTAGTAAGAATTAAGATCTTATTTATTCTATATTAAGCTTTAGATTTGCGCTAGCGATCCTATTTTTAGCTATAATTAACGCCTAAACCAGCGTCCTCAGCTCCAGCGCCATATTATTCCGGTTGGTATATAGCACAAGAACAGCCCTGATTATGGTAATATACAATCCCCCACGAGAGTCTGTCGCAATTCCGTCCTTACATGCCCTAGCAGAGCACCTGCTCTAGACATTACCAAGGTTATTCTCAGTATCTACTAAGAGCCGTACCCAGACCACAGTTTTAGATGTTGCGGTTCTTACATTCGTTATATTAAAATAACAACTTGCTATTATTTAATCTCAGTAATAAGTTAATAAACAGCCTCTCCCACTCTATATAATAGGCCCTCGCATCCCTTTAATAGACAATATTCCCTACTTGCACCGCATCACATTTTATTTCTTCCCACCACCTTTCTCTCTCTAAGGCTACCATCTCTTCTCTCTACTTCTCTTTCTCTTCTTTTGCTTTCTACTCTTGACTTACTAGCTAGTTGAGTCGCTATTCTCTCCAACTCACCTTCCTTAGTCTCCATCTGCATCTCCTTTGTCTCTACTCAGACCCAATCCGGTCAGTACAGAGCTCCCTCGGTCAAGTTAGTCTCTTCTATTCTTTATTAATAATAGACCGCCGCCCTGATTACTATCTTAATAATAGCAGCTCAGATAATAAGATAAATAATATCTCTTTTTAAATAGATTTTAATAAAGCTAATCTAGATTTAGAAATAAATATAACTAATATAGAGATCTTAATAACTTCTTTATTATAAGACTCTAAATTTTAAGTTTTATTACTCTTAGACCCTAGTTAAAGTTAATATTAATAAAAATAAGCTTATATTATAAAGCTTATAAAAATATTTAGACTATTTACTAGATCACTATTAATCTTCTATAGTTAAAATCTATACTTAACTATAGCTAGTATAAATTAACTAAATAAAAAACTAGCTAAGAGCCTAGCTTTTATATTAAATAAAAAGAACTTTAGTCAATCTAATAATAATAATAATAATAATAATAACAATAATAATAATCCAAATATTAAGACTAATCATAATAGACTATCTAATAGTGACAATAATAATAATAAAGAGATTTACTTAGCTATAGTTAAAGAGAGAAAAAAGCGACTATATAACTAATAGAAATAATAAGTAATATTATAAAATATCTATTTATAGTTAAATAACTTTACTAACTAAAATAGATTCTATTAAAAGAAACTTAAAAAAATCTAATTAACTTTTAGCGTAGTATACTTAAAATAAAAGAACTCTATTATTATTCTATCTATAGTAAATATATAGATATTAAAAAAGTTTTTCTAATTCTACCTTTATCTTATTATAAAAAAGAATAAATATAAACTTTTAAAAATTAGTAAAATTAATATTTTAAAATAGAACTAAAAAAGCTTTCTATACTACTATAAAAGAACTATTAAAGTCTCTTTAGATATAGAGCTTAGTCTAAAAATAAATAAAATAAATACTAATAAATCCTCTTTATTATTTATCTTAACAATCTATTTGATCTTAATCTAGATAATAGTTATAGAAATTAGTTAAAAAATTTAAACTAAATAATTAAGAATATAAGAAGACTTTAATATATATTAAAAATCTTATATTGCTATAAAAGATAATCCTTTAAATTTAAAAAAAGTAGTTTTAATTTAGTCTATAATAGATCTAATAATATCTATATAATATTATAGCTTGCTTTATAGTTAACTAAATTAATATAATATAAATATTATAATATAAATATCTATAATATTCTTTATAATAAGATCTCTATAAAAAACTTTCTTAGATTCTTCTTAAAATTATTTATAGTTTTATAAAGAAGTATATAGAGATTATATAAAAATATAGTTCTATTTTAATTCTTTATTAATCTAATCTTAATCTTTATCTATTCTTTTATTAATATTATTATAGAAATATATTTCTAATTTTAGAGATTCTTTTTAATCTATTATTAATACTTAATCTATATATATTTTTATTTAATATACTCTTTTATAATAATACTTTTAAAACTCTAAATTTTAAATTAATAAAAGATCTTTATTAACTTTTTTTTAAAAATAGCTAGTAATAGATACCACTTCTATTAAAATAAAAAAAGATTAATTATTATATTTTTTATTATATAGAGATAAAATATAATAAAGTTATAATAAACTCTAGATTACTAATTATCTTAAATATATTTTTATTTTAACTAAAAGATATAGAGGAGATTATTAGATTTTTATAGAGTATATTTATATATTAATTCTGCTATAGTAGTGATACTATTATAAATGTTAATAGTAAGTTCTTTATTTTATATATTTCTATATTTCTAGTAGTAGCTAATCTTTAGATTAATATTTTTATAAAAGCCTAGTCAGTAATATATAATAGAATTTAATTATAAAATATATTAATATATATATATTTTTTAACTATTATTTTTTTTAGTATATTAGTACTAATATATAGACCTTAATAAAAAGATTTAAACTAGACTTAAAGATAATATAAGTAGTAATATAAATAGGCTACTAGCTTAATCTATATTAACTATAAAAGTTAACTAATTAGTAAAAAATATCTATTAAATAAAAATTAAAGTTAATAGAGGTAATTTAAAGACAAGACTAGCTAATAATATAGTTAATATATTAGTTATAAAAAAATAGTAATTAATAGGATAAATTTAATTAGTTAAAAAAGGCTATAATAAATATCTATAAATATTTTCTATATAATCTCTATATTTAAATTTACTAGGAATTTGATAATAAGTAAGCAGTGATTAATATTAAATAATAGCTTTATAGAATTGCTCTATATAATAAGAAAACTAAAAAAATTCTATAGAAAAAGGAATAAATATTTTTAGAATAGATTCTTTTACTAAAGAAGTTAATAATTTAGTCTATCTTAGACTTAATTAAAGTAGAATAGCGTTACTAAAATAAGATAGTAGAAGCTATATAAATCTATTATAATATTCTTAAGAGTAATTTATAATAAGAAAAATAGCTAACTATTATAGTCTATATAAAAAAAGTTATAGTGATAAAGAATATTCTAATAAAGTTAATTATTTTTATTTTAAAATATGATTTGGCTTTTTAGATTATTAAATATTATATTAAGAAGGCTTCTTAAAAGGAATTATTATACTATTTTTAATATTTTAGTGATATTAAATAATTAAATAGTTATTATCTTAAGTATTATGATTATTATTAAAATCTAATATAATATTTTTAGAATTAATATTTAGACGATTATTACTATAACTTTTATAGAGAAAAGAAAAGTGAATTCCTTCTTTAAATATATTAATAGTATTATATCTAGAACATTTATTATTTTATATTTTAAAGTTAATATATTAAGTTTTTACTATTCTTTTTTTATTATTTATCTATATTACTAGCTACTTTTTAAATTTTAGTAAAATTATTTAGTCTATAAAGTTTATTTTACTTTATTCTATTAATTTTTTATTATTTTCTAATTACTGATTGATTTGTTTTAACTAATTAGATTTAAAATTAAATTAAAATAATCTAACCTTTTAAGATTGTATTTTATTAGTATAATTTTATAATATTTTTTCTAAATGTATATAAGAGACTAGGCGTTCTGTTATAAGATAGTTATATAGGATATTGATAGACTTATTCTTAACATGCTCTATATAGCTCCTAATAAGGATTCTTCTATGATAAGACGATCTATTTGTGGCCGTACACTTGTTAGTGCTTGAATCATAGATTCGAGAATATTATGTCCTAATTGGCTATAGAAAATCGACTAGGGTTATAGGTTAAAACGAAATAATTTATTTATAGTATAATATTATTTAGTATATAACTCTTATAGACTATATAATAATATAATAAATTATCTAAAAATTTTTATTAAAAGATAATAAGCTTATTACTTTAAATAATACTATTAATATACTACTAGATCTTTATAAATTTTATAAAAGCGTATAACTTACTTTTTAAGTAATTAAAGAATGTAATTAAAATAATATATTATTTATTATATTTAATATTTAAATAATAATAGTTATTCTACTTATAAATAGAAGAATTTAAATATTTATTTAAATTAGCTTTTACTCTAAAACTTTTATAGTAAAAATAATATTCTTAATAGTTATAGTTATAATTAAATACTTAATTATTTATTATATATTTAATCTTTATTTTCTTATATTATTTAATTTATTTATTAATAATCTTGCTATATAGGTTATATTTATAAATAATCTTAAAGATTCTTTTACAGTTAAGAGATAGTATTTAAAGATAAACTTCTCTTTTAAAATAATAAAAAAATCTACTAGTAAAAGTATAATTAGTTTTATAGAAAGAATAAAAAAGATTAGTATTATAATAAATTTTTAAATTAAGGTACTATATAAAAATAGAGTTATTTAGTAGCTAGATTATAGTCTCTTTATAATTGAAAATTAAAAAAAAGAAAAAAGGAAATCTTATTATTTAAAGATTATTTTTATTAAAGAAATATTACTTATAGTCTTTATAATAATTTTAATAATGACTTTGCGTCTTTATATATTGCTTAGCTGCGGGATAAATATGAAACATTCTTGTATAGTACATGTCTTATAGGGAACCTTGGATGCCTAGTAACCAATATTGTTTATATGCTAGTTAGTAGCATGTTGTAAGAGGAATTTTTTAGTATAAGTCTTACAATCGAATTATACTGTCCAGTGATCGAGACTGTTCATATTATATACTAGTGGTAGGTATTCTATAAACAAAATATACTTATATAAGTTTTATATTCTAGCTAGTGGTGGTAGTAGTCTATATAATCTTTTAAATGAATTTACTATATAAAGATTGTTATATAAAAAAGATATTTATTTTTATTATATATTTTAAACTATTAAGATTCTAAAAGTAATATTAATAAAATAGCTATTAAGATATATAAAAAATAAAAATATTTTTTAAAAAATAAAATATTTATAATTTTAAGATAATAGTATAGTTTTAATTTTTTTAATATTTTTATTTAAAATTTTCTATTAGTAATAGCTAAGTGAGAGGTATATTTATATAATATAAACTATACTCTATATTTATAATTATTATAGTGTTATAAAACAGACTTAGTCTTAAATATATTTAGATCTTATTAAAGAATATTTAGCTAGTAGATAGTAATTTAAAAATTAATAAGTTATATTGTTAATACTCGCGCCTGCTCTCTTACAGGTTACAGTTCAAGACAGATTGGAGACTGGTAATTGTGAGTGGCGGAGAGCGAGCATTACTAGCCGGTCTCCTACAGTTTGATAGGCGGTCAGTATATCATCAATTAATTGTGTAGTTATAGTATTAGACTAATTATATATATAAAATACCTATAAATATTCTAAGATATTTAGCTCTATATTATTATATATCACTACCACAGGACACTTAAGAATATATAGGATTTTTTAAAGAGCAATTATATCCCAGTTATTACTTACACTAATAATCCTTTCGACTATTACTATTATATATCTATAGTGGAGATATATCCTGCATAATCGTTATTACAAATTTTGGATAATCACAAACATAGGTCTTCCGCGATGAGGTGCCTTACAGACAAGCGAAGACAGTTTTGGATCATCGTAGACACAGGTCTTGGGTAATGGGGTTGTGTTACAGTAAGCTGCATAATCAGCTTGACAATCAAATAATCACTACTCCACACTGTAGACGGGATCAGAGATACGCTAGTATAGATATGGCTTAGTTCAGTAATAATATTAATCCAAAAGTAACGCTTGACGGTATTGTTACACGTTTTATTCTATAATATAGGTAAATAATAAACCATTTCTAGAAGATTCTACTCCCACATCTGAACACATGTCTAGGCGTGCCTCCTACCTGTCAAACTGGGAGGTTGGAAGCATGATGTATCCTCGATTCAACATCAAGATACTGATCCTTGGGCAAGCTCTGTATACGCAAGCCAGCTAGTACTCTCGATTGCAGAGTACTGGTGGTGGAGAAGTGCATAATGTAATGCAGCTACTAGTAATTCTTCTCAGATGATTAGCTGCAGCCTCGATGCAACCTGATCGATGGTTTACAGCTAACATACGAGAACGCTAATATTAGGTTTATCAGTATCGAGACTATGAGTTACAATCCCGGCTTTGCCGAAAACGAATCGCCTCAGCTCCATGATTCATGGGATATCAACGCTCTGTATGCCCCCACCCCGGGTAATGTCAGCCAAACGTCCACTCCGTGCATGCGTAGTCCTAGTCGCCACACCTATGTTGAACGAGCAAGTTCGCCACGCGTAGTCGATCTTATACTGTACTTTGATTTTTTTCGTGATTAACATTGGCTTACTGAGTCCTAGTCTGAATAGTAGTAATCGTAGTCGCAATTGTTGATGATATCCCTGCAGCTGGTCGGACCATCATCCTCCCAATTATCAAATTCCTGAGGTCCATCGAAAAAATCCGCCCAAAGCATTTCATCCAGGATATCATCCTCAAATGCATTATCCAGAATATCATCATTCCATTGATTAAGGGCATCTTCGAGAGACTCTTTGTCCCAGGGTCCGCGGGCATTGGTATTCGATGTGCCATCAAAACTTGGGCTTTGTGAAAGCTTGATCCGCTCTTGAGTAGCTTCCAAAACATGAAGTTCCCAAAATTTATTGCCAGGTTGGCATAACTTAGCATTATATGCATTAAAAAGATCTGGCAATAGCGTGACATCTCCTGCGCAGTATTTCACAATCATTGGTTGAATAGGACGCTCATTGAATATGTCATATCGTCCTCCAAAACCAGGATCAAAGAGTCGTCGAATAGTGCTTTTGGTAAGCTCCCATGCCTCTTTCTCCGCTGCAGAAATCGTACTGTCTTTGTCAACGCATTTGCTTAGCCCAGCTAGGAAATCTTTCGGGCCCTTTCTTGTTCCGATTTCCATTAGTTGAATATCCCTGATACCGTCAAGGGCAATCCCGTAGTGGCTGAACAATACATCCGAATCATGTCGAACATCAAATAGTACTTTCGAAATGACTGAAGATTCCAGTATGAATTTGAGAGATTTCCCCTTGCTGTTGACGGTAGAAAATGCTTCAGTTCCTAGTTTATGAATATCGATGAGGTATACCCGCTTCTTGGGGGCCAAATAAAGCGACATGATAGATAATGAACCATGCCGGCCAAGCTGTATCCCTTCCAGATCCATAAAAAGTGATGGAACGTTCGTTGGAAGTTGGACGATCTCATCTATGACTGACTGTAAGAGAGACCCCGAGTCCACAACACTCGTTTCAATCCCAGCTGGTTCAATGGGCATGGTGAATTATTGTGTGCGCTGAAAAGCCTGAATAGTTGGCTGTGGAAAGGCGTGAAGATACCGTAGTGTGGAAGATGTGCGGAGAGGTGAGGGAGTGGTTGCCACATCCCTTTTTAACCCTTGCTGCATCCAAAATATCCCTCGGATTAACATTGATGCTGATTTTGCCACCAGATAGATTTTTAGTAAGGGCATGCAACGCCTTCTTAGCTTTTGTACTATTTCAGGCCTATGTAAATATCAAACGCTTGACATGTGTTCGCCACAAGATATTGAATATTTTCAGAAGTATCTCACACTAAGGGAAACTACCCAAATCTGCGACCAATTTCACACGAATTGGTCACGGAACAACCGGGTTATGTGGAGCGGCATTCCTCGTGCAACAGCACAGGCATGGGCAGATCAACATCAAATGCAAACATTGACCACAGCAATGGGACCGTTGATGAATCATGGTCATTCAGAATCGAAGTCGCAATCAAAAAAATGGAGCATGTACATGCATGGCGCGTCCGCGCTTTTCGCTTATCACATCGCTCTAGAAGAAGGCACTGTCACGTCACAGTCCTTACACCACCGCCTCCCGAGAGATTCAACCCATTTGGAGAGACCAAATTATCAGGCAGTTGAAGAGCCCATATTGAAGGGCAAACTCGGAACCAGCCGTGTTTCACAGATTGAGTTGGTACATCCAACAGTGACCATTGCTCAGGAATTTCGCTACCAATTTTTGGCCCGTGGACCAGGCCGATTCTTGGGATTCTCAATTTAAAAACTTGGCTCCACAACAGCGAAGCTAGAGACGGCTGAAAAAAAGCGCTGGAAATTATAGCAAGCCAGTTGAGCTTGTCGTCATACAATAGGCTACGTAACTCGGTACCTTGGACAAAGCTCATGGTTTCAAGCCCCTCATTATTACAAGTGTTTCCCTCTAATTGGCTAGATCTTCGTCGAGTCGAAGCCGACTCGGCGTCCAATCGGAGCCTCTCAATATTGACCCATATCATCTAACATCTGGAATCAATCCGGAAGAAACCTTAAACCCCATTGACAGAATTCTTTTACGGCTATCCCGAATATGGTGATGGCAGCACCTAAATCCACTCGCCTGCTCTTATTGGATATCAACTATTCCTCGATGTAAGGATTTGGAAACCCCCTTACTAAACGAGCTGTATTATGTATGACAGCATATACCAGATAATTCTTTCCTATTAGACACACAGAATACAATATATTACTGTACACCGTTCCACTCTCACCCATACTTCTTCTGTTTATCGTTGTTCTACTCCGTATTTAAAGTAGTCTTTAATCCAAGTCAAGATGTCTCACATGCCGATGTATCGGAGTTCGTTAAAGACTGGACAGGGGTCAAAATGGGTGTTCACGCAGGCTACCGACGCTCCTATGACAACAACGGTGCCCCCAGGGAATTTCAGGCGGGACAATTAGCAACTTTCCCGAAACATGAGTGCCAGGGTACAGTAAGGATGGACCATGATATAGGTCGAAATCCACAGGACTTCGACGCAAAACCCACGACAACCCTTAGCTTTTTTGGTCTTGTTTGTGGGCTACTTCATCGTTGTGAGGTAGGTTATTCTGGATTTTTCATATTCCATATCTTCATTTAAGTAAATATTATCCTGCTCTTATTATATATTGTACATTATTGTCTTCGCAAATCATCATCTATATACTGTGATGTCGTAGAGTTCCATTAAGAAGGCATATCAACTCTAGCGCATATCTCCTTTGTCCAGCCTTTGAAGAATGTTGCAAGAACGGAAAAATTGTTATAACTCGTCGATAGGAATGATATACCTTACCTTGCTTCTTAAAGACGTGACTGGCTTGGTTTCAGATCAAGAGCTTAGCCCCTTACATTTTGTATCCAGGGATGCTTTACTATGTACTTGATGGCGTCGTCAGTCAGTCAGCAACGTATACTTATTCTTGACAACAGATGAGAGCTCTTTCTTTACTTCGTTCTTGTCACCATCGCGTAGAAGGCTTTGCTTTCAATCATGCCGAAGAAAACTCATGGACAGCTTCCACAACATAGCGAAAAGCAGTCAGTACAGCCGAACACAATCTGCGTTCAAGAATGTCTAGAGGCTTTGGCAAAGTATCACGCCTAAACTTGCACAGGATACCCAGTTTCTAACAAGTCCAGCCTACGCGATGACACGAAATACAGCGATCTCACTATTGTATGTGGCGATAACTCTTACGCGGTCCACCGATGTATAGTTTGTACTAGATCAGATTTTTTCGCCAAAGCCTGTGATGGACATTTCAAAGTAAGTGTATGACAAACCACTAGTATATTATATGCAACTTGACTTATCGGACATATACTGCATAGGAGTCTTTCACCAGGGAGATCAGTTTAGATGAAGACCCGGCTTTGGTCAATCAGATGATCGGATATCTCTACACCCTGGATTATCGGCCCGTTACTTATATCCCACCGTCTGATATCTCTGAAAATACAGATAGCGGGTCTCCTCAGCCAGATCACGAAGCGTTGCAATCAAATGAAGCATTTGACCTCAACGGATCCACACCGATATCCTATATCCTGTCTTTTCATATTTTAATGTATGCGCTGGCAGATCGTTTATTGATACAGGGTCTAAAATCTCTTGCAAAACAATACGTTGAACGGGAAATGGTGCAACACCTAGATGCGACTTCATTTCCACAAGCGATTATCGAGATATATAACTCTACGCCAGAAAATGACAGAGGGTTGCGGGATTTGGCCGTAAGCATTACTATGGATCATTTGACTGCTCTGAGAAATGCAGCGAAGTCGGAGACTGCAGTTTTTCAAAACGATCTTTTGCACTCTGTTCCTCAGTATTCGTACGACTTGCTTGTGGCAATGATGGATAAGTCGGTATCTTTTTGGAGTCAAGGCAATGTGTTTGCGGAAAATTGGTTGAGGGAAGACTGGATATAGTCTTTTTCAAGATTTGGTTATTGGTATGCAGTATTTTTTTGTATGGCAACCTATGCCAGATAGTTTCCTCCTGTTAGACACACAGAGTTCGACTGTATATGATAAACTGATTAGTCGACTGCATTTAACAGTGCTGGCAACCTCTGGTACCGTGAGCCTTCGCTTAACATATCACAGATAAGTTGAAGTTTTGATAATGCAAGTCTTGGTGCCATGTCATAATCATACGTACAGTAATAGACTCGAGTACGTCTTGCTGGTTCTTCCGCGAAGGGAACTTTTATCACAATCGCTAGGTAGGCCAGTACAGATAATTTACATATGGAACTGTTCTATTACTAGCTAATACACCAAACACAGTATTATAAATTGTAGAATTATTCTGGCGCTAGCTACATATATACTAGCGTTTCCCCGATCCCGTGTACGGTGCAGAGTGTGAAACTGCGGGATCTTGGCAAATCGCTTAATAATCGCGCGGAGCTGGTGCAGATTGGGGTTCAAAATATGTGTCAAATTGATGATCTTGATGAGCATAATGTTCTAATTTACATGGGTAATTTATCACTTTATATAGGGGTTTCCTCATTAAGTTGATCCGCTTAAGTAATTCCAATAATTAAGGGGGATCAACGATTTACGTCCCTATTTGGGAGGCTTCGCCTAGGAACCGACTCGGAGCCGATTCGGTTAGTAAGCACCCTACTGGTTGACACAGAGTAATGTTTATTTGATTGTCAAGCTGATTATGCAAATTACTGTACGGATAATCATGAACACAGGGTTTGCATAATCGCGAACACTTGTGGTCCGCCTCTTTACAGACAGTTTTCTCTATAGTACTCGCGGACTTTGGTTCTTTATATTTCTTAGTAACCTCCGCTAATCCTATATTCAACACAACCCTTTTTTTGTTCTAGCTTTATTACTTAGCTTTATAGTTTCTATCCTATCTATTTATTTTTTTATCTTAATCTCTAGTAATATAATACCTTTATATAGCTATATAGTTATTATTATCTTTATATATATAGATAATATATCTATTTTTTTATTACTATTTTAAAGCTGCCTTAGAGATGGCTAGTTTCGCTTAGTTTCGAGATAATGTTATCTTGTGGATCTTAGACACCTACTAGTTATTTATTCACGTCCACGCTAGATACACAGAATTAGCCGCCGAGACGAGGAAACAGCATAAAAACAACCCTAATAGTTAGTGAAAGTCAACTGCCAGTTTATCTGCTAGCAGCGATCGATCAAATCTGCGAGTCAGATCATACAAACGCGGGTTAAAGCAAATCTTGTCGAGAGAGTCGATCAAGGAAGTCATCAAGCGCCGCCAGGTTGACGAGTTACGCGAGGGGGAAGATCATGATGAGAACCTAATTAACTCGCCTATCTGCTATTGAAGTCGAAGACAATACTCTCGCTATCGATTATGATACCCAAATCGAAGAGTCATTCCCCGAGTTCTGTATAACATAGAAACCCGCGCAACTGAAAGAAAGTCTATACGACTTTATTAAGGGCCAACTTGACGCAGCGTAAAATTTCTATAAGATAACCGCGCACTGGGTCCTGCGGAAAGGTAACTGTCTAGATAAACTAGAAGGTCTGGTCCGAGTTTTTGAGATGATTTTGGAGACTATAATAACTATAATCAAGCAGGAGTAAGCGAAGGAGGATAAATTTATCTTTGAAAAAACTATATTCTTAAAAATGCTTTATAAGGAAGAGGCTAGCGCTTAAGAGAAACACTCTAGCGGTATATTGATCGACGATGTTAATAGTCTTGAAGCTGACGAGAGCTCCGACACGTCTGAGATCTCGATTTATACAACTGCTTTCTGAATAACTCGCTACGGCTAATGCATTTTATATCCTTTTACACTGATGCCTGCCGCGCGATGATTTAAACTTATTGAATTTTTTAAGGATCTATTGCTACCCTATTTACGATCTTTGAATATTTAAAAGCTATGTACTGTACTGATTATATTTATTTATTCGCATTTCTTTTCTGTCCAGATATGTATATACTATATACATTACTATGTATGCGGTTAATATCTTTTGTTATTATACTCTCTATTCTTTTTCTATTGTTTAGATATCTTCACGATCACTTTGTAACCTGGATTCTGGGTCGCTGTAAGGTTTTTTGTTTTTGGCTGTAAAAGTTGGTATGTAAGAGGTTAAACGAGTAATCGAAAAAGATGAGGGGTTATGTCTGGAGTGAGGAGGGTTTTTGTGTAATATTCTAAGACTAAGACCCAATCAGACGTCATCTCTAGATAACGAGTTATCGACAGCTTTCTAAAGCTATTAGAGTACAATCTTTCTTTTGGTCATCATTTAACGCCTAGGAAAATCAGTGAAAGGCAGCCCCTCAACTCGCACCTTATGTCTCATGGACAAGCTCTATAGGTGGAGTGCGCTGAAAACATTGGCTTGCTATCACTTCTGTATCTTGTTCTAACACTGCTAAAAACTAACCCACTCCACTCTATATCAGATTCCAATAAATATATATATACACTGCCGTTTGCTACAGAGCGCGGTCTTGCTGGTACACTAGCATTCATTTCAAGCATCTGAGATGACCCTAATCATATCCCGGCAGTTTGTGTTGGAGAGGAACCTGGTTTAAATTATGTAAAGATTTTCCTCGCTGTTAATAAAACCGGAGTTAATGACGGAAATGGTATGCTCTTCGATGTTAAGTAGGCTTTTGATGAGTTATTCCGCATTCTTGCAAAAGGGTTTGATGGTGAGTGAAAGTGGATACTCTTAATCTTGGATATCTTGTTCTGATCGGAAAAGGCGAACATGGTTCTGTTAATACCGAATGGGAGGTTTTTACTGCGATTATATCTATCTGCTCTTCTTGTATCTTGAGCCGACTATGTTTGACAGGGCGTAGGAAATATAAGAGATCTTTTAAAGATGTCCTATTTTATATAGTGGACTGCATCAACTGTCTTACTTATAATAATGCGGATGACCTAAATACAATCGCGGTTCTCGCCTCATTTGCCACGGTAGCAAAAGAAATTATTAAGCTTGAAAAATCCTGGTGTAATTACCAAACTTTAGCACGACTAGAGAATCTTGTCGAAGGTATATTTCGCTTATATTGGCAACAGATTGTTCGGACCACGCTTAGCGTAGTGTTAGACTGAGACATGGAGCCGTTATTGAAAGCAAGTCTAATTAATATGGTTAGCAAAGTCGTAAGGTATCGGCAGGCCGCTAGATTGCTCTATCGTACCGCGAAAAAATTCCTGATTGTGCGGCGAGCCCGAGTTGAGATTACAAATCTCCCTTTAGAGGCATTCTACCTCTGGGACGTTCGTGAACACCAGCCCTAGCTTCTGGCAACTATCTTGCGCATGGCATCGAACTTTGCGGATGTGAACAAACTCGGCCACATCTGGCGTTTATTGTAGATAACCCCATCTGATGCTCAGAATGGTTTCTTTTAATATATATGCCATGCATTATAGCGAACCAAGATTTATGCCGAGGTATAGCTTATTTTTTACTGTGAGCTGTAGTCAGCGTTGAAGTTTTCTTGAGTGATCTGCTTTAGCAAGGATGCCTGTTTTCTGTGCAATGCGTTGATTTCCGTGCATGGAAAAATGCATACCCCCCGATGCTACGGCTGGTTATACCCTGGCTGGAGACTGCCGTTTCTTCCTGAATCGAGTTATATGCAGCGACAACTGAATGGTCACCTCGAGAGTACTATCTGGGACAGCCTGAGAGCTCTTATCGCAAACCAGAAGCGGATAGTGCACCTAAGTCCACTGGAAAGTACCCTCTTGACGTTGCCAACGTCGGTTTCCATATGGATGAGTTCCCATTCTCACCGGAGTGCATTCGCCGCGGTGCACTCGGAGATGAGAGCCTCTGTGGGTCGCACTTCTATACCGGTGATCAATGGTCTGGGCGAGGATTCGGACCATGAGAGGCAAGGGGATCACCGGACCTCGGAGAGGTCGCTAGACGACACTGAACACTTCATGCAACCCATTCGACCTGGGGTCACGGCCACTAAGCCAACCACATGCATCTTGCCACTGTATGCGGCAGGCTCATTGGAGGTGCAGATTGAGTATGACCGCCCATCCGCATCCGCCGAGGATCTTGTTTACAGTGTCGAGTGGCTCTCCGCGGTGGACGTCGAGAGAAACGACGGTAGGTGCCATTCATACTGTGTCATAGACGTGGAATCTCTCCGCCATGAAACCTCTCATGCGCTGTGCGACCAGAACACGTTGTATATTGCCGCGGGTGACTTATTCTTCCGACTTCGATTTCACTCGAATGCGTAGCATCGACCCGGGGATCCCGGTGATGGTGCTTGATCCCTAGTACTAAAGCGAGAAGAGCTGCAGTATGAGATATCCGAAAAGGCAAGGTTTCGGGAAAATAGATAGCCTCATGTTGTCTTAGTTGAACTTCTTTATTATTTTTCGTCACCAATCCGAGCTGGCGCTATAACATTCCACCCAAGCCAATCAGGGCTCGATATTCCGGAATATTTACGTAGCCGATGACTCATATCCAGGCAACAGCACTAGTTTATACTATTTATAATTCTAAGCCCCCACATATATCTTAAAACAGTCTCAAAGGATTTACATAAATAGGGTTAGCATTTAACGTAATCCACCCCCGAGCGGCCACTTCCGCTCAAGAACGCGTCCCATTACAAATTCCATATATTTTGACGCGTCAATATGCCACCAATTCACAATAAAAATCGTACAAACTCTCAAAAACAAGAAGACCGAATCTTATTAACTATTTCCAATTTACAGAATAAAAAAATTCCTATAATTAGACAAGCAGCAACAATTTATAATGTTCTTTAAACAACTCTATGGCGCAGACTATATGGCACTTAAGAAAGATCTTAAACACACGCTAATGGATATAAATTGACTAAATTTAAAGAGGACTCACTTGTTAAATGGATATTAGATCTAGATAAGCGAGAATTGCCTTCCTAGCTATCTTTTATACAGAAAATAGCTAATTATCTTCTATTATAGCATAGAAATCAACAGATTAAACAGAATTAAATTTATAAACTAGTTAAATATCGTCTAAAGCTTAAATTAAGATTTTTATAAAAATATAACTATAAATGCGCTAAATGTGAAGATCTAAAGATAATTTAAGAATATTTTAACTATATATAAGAAACTATATTAAAGTATAATATTTTACTAGAAAATATCTATAACTTTAATAAGACTAGCTTCGCTATAGATCTTTATATAATTATAAAGGTTATTACTAAAAGTAATTAATATAATAGGCTATATCTATTACAGTTTAATAATTAAAAATAGATAATTATAATTAAGATAGTTAACTCTATTAAATAGGCCTTATCTTTATATATGATTTTTAAAGTAATAAAATATTCTTAAGAAGCTTAATTTAAGACTCTTTTAATTAATTAAAAAATCAATATTAGTGATAATAGATAGATAACTAATAAAATTAATATAGATTAGCTTTAAAATTACTTTATTTTTTATATAAATAGCTAGATAATAAGAAAATATTAAATACTGATTTGTGAGGCTCCAGACGTTATATCCAGTATATAACCCCTCGGTGCACATTCGGCACCCTCGGAAAGCCTCACGTGACATTCGCCAAGGCACTAGCGGAGCGAGGAATTACTTCTACCGCACATACAGCGAATATACCACCGATAGCAATCAGTTTATATATATATCTACACATACATTTAGTTACCAAATCCAGTGCTTCACCTGCTTTCCAAATAACCCTCTCACATTCTGATTGCTCCATACCTTCGAGTAGAGAGTTAGCAAGTATTAGAAATAGTTAATATAAAAAGAACACCTGTAGCTATTACCTCTGAGCAAAACCCAAGCGAGTCCAAACAGGCATTATCTTAACTGGAGTCTATAAATAACCTAATCCTTATAAAGATGCCGCAAGAGAAAAGCTAGACATAAGTCCAAATACCTAAATCCGCACTGTTAGATCTAGAAGAGATACCTACCCAACTTACAAAGGAATAGTTAGACTCTATACCACTTTCTAAGTTAGAAAAGATCAGCGAATATCTCAAATAATAAGTCTATATAGCGGAGCTAAAGCAGAAGATACTATAAATTTAAAATCAAATTCGAAACCCCATTGCCGCTAGCGCAGTTATAGAAGAAAAATATCCTTAAATCGATATTCTTATGGATAAACGTCCTCTAAGGTTTAAAATAAACAATTTCTATACTGGTAAAACCTATAGTGAATACAAAATATTTATAGAAAAAGCTAAATCTTAGTTTAAAAGATATTCAAAGTGATATACTATATATTCAGAGCATAAGATTAGTAAAGCGACGGATAATCTAGATTAATCCTATTTCCTGCAATACTCTATATTCTAAAAGAAATATAGAGGTGTGGCGAATATAAGTTAGAATAATTTTAAGAGCCATCTACAACAAATCTTTAATAACCCTAATATCCTCTAAATTAAAGCCCTACGCCGATATACTAACACCAAACAAAAAGAAAAACAATCCATATATAAATTTATATAATACCTTCACATATAGAAAGAATAAACGAATATCAAGTACACAGAAGACTAGTGAATAAAACAATTCTAAGTTAAGATTCTTCTAAGCATTCAAAGCGAAGCTTAGAAGTATAAAGACGAACCAAATAATTATAAAACAACCATCATATTCTTTTAAAAAGTAGAAGATTCGATACTAGAGCGGTAAAAAGCCAGAGCATCATATCGAAAGAGACCTATCCTACCACACTGCAGACCCAAAAACAGCGATAGACCGAGAGACTAGCCGATGGACAGATAGCAAGGACCTAGTATGAGATCTAGGCCCCAAAAGGAACCCCCAAGGAGAGATATTAAGAACCGAGATCGACACAAGAATAATACAAATAACCGAAACTGCTTTAAGTGCGATCAACTAGGCTATTAATCTAAAAAATATCCAAACCCAAAGATTAAAAAAGGCTAGAGAGGTACAGATAATTTAAAAAACTAGAATCCTAACTATTAAGTGCAGCAGCTATATTAGGGATTAATTTTAATATTATATCTAGAGACGACTCTAAACCAAAGCAGCTTCTAATAGCTAAAATAAAGCTTCCAGATATAGCTAGAGCTTCAGCACTTCGAGCACTTATAGATAGTGAGGCCTAAGAAAGTTTTATAGATCAGAGCCTAGTAAAAAAGCTAGAACTTTATTTGTATAAAATACCCCGAAGGGTAAAAGCCGTTGATAGGCACTGGATCTAGGCCTATAATAGGTATAAGTTAGATATATAAGCCGTAGATTCTAAAGATCTACCTCGAACCATAGGCTATACATTAAATATAATAGATATTAATGATTATAATCTTATACTAGATATACTGTGGCTTTAGATAGTAAATCTTAATATAGATTAGGCTGTTAGTCGCTAGATCTACCAATCCTACACCAGTATAGGAAAAGTTAAAATCCTAACACTATATAAGATACAAAAGAAGCTCTTAACTAGATATATTATACACTAAATACTACTTAATATCCCTTAGACTAACAAATTAAGGCTATATATAGCTAGACTTAATAGTAAGAGATATATCAAGATACTACTAGATAAATCTAAGAAATAAAAATTAATAGTAGAATCAAGATAAAAGCTTCTAGAATACTTTTAAAAGTATAAAGATGTTTTTTTAAAAAAAGCTATAGATATATTACCTAAATATATAGCTTATAACTATATTATTAATTTTAAGCTAGACACTATACTATCTTATAAACCAATATATAGACTCACTAAATCTAAATAAAAGATCTTAAAAGCCTATCTAAAGGCTATCCTAGAGAAGAGCTGGATAAGACTATTGAAAAGCCTAGCCAAGGCTCCTATACTATTCGTTCTAAAAAAGAATAGAAGTCTCTAACTATATATTAACTATCAAGGCTTTAATACTATAATAATAAAAAACTGATATCCGCTTCTATTAATATCAAAGACCCTGGATCGACTATTAAGAGCTAAGATTTATACTAAACTTAATCTTAAGAATGCGTATCACCGTATAAGAATAAAAGAAGGAGATAAATGAAAAACTGCTTTCCAAATAAGATATAGCCATTATAAATATAATATAATACTATTTAGATTAGCAAATACACCGGCAACGTTCCAGGCTTATATTAATAAAGCTATATTAAATCTACTAGACACCTATATAATAGTTTATTTAGATGATATAGTGATCTATTCTGATAACCCTAAGGACTATGAGGCTTAGATTCAAAAGATACTACAAAGGCTAAAAGAACATTAGCTATATTATAAATTAAGCAAGTGCAGCTTTAATATTAATACTATTAAATATCTAGAGTTTAATATCAGTCCTAAAGGTATAATAATAAAAGAGATTAAAATCTAAACTATTAGAAAATAGCCTAAGCCATAGACTATAAAAAAAATCTAGTTATTTCTTAGATTTGCAAACTTCTATTATAACTTTATACCCAAGTTCTCGAAGATAATAAGAATGTTAATTGAACTTATTAAAGAAGCTTTGGGCAAGGCTTCTAAGCACTAAAAATAGAAAAAAAATCCTAGTTTATTAAATCCCGAAGCTTTAAAAGCATTCAAGGAACTTAAAACTTTATTTTATTAAGAGCCCCTACTTCAACATTTTAATCCTGCTAAGCCTATAAGGCTAGAGATAGATACCTCAGAAGGCACCTTAGAAGTAGTGCTCATCTAGTTATATAAAGATAATAAGTGATATCCTATTATTTATTAGTCCCGAAAGCTGTAAGGACTAG
The DNA here is from genome assembly GCA_001939245.1 of Talaromyces wortmannii. Taxonomy (NCBI): domain Eukaryota; kingdom Fungi; phylum Ascomycota; class Eurotiomycetes; order Eurotiales; family Trichocomaceae; genus Talaromyces; species Talaromyces wortmannii. The sequence goes on from MJVA01000592.1 coordinate 21,065, forward strand.
AGGTTAGATATAAAACTTATAATATCAAACTAATAGCTATAGTCGATACGTTTACACATTAATAGCAATATCTAGAAAATAGCTAACACCTAATAAGGGTCCTAACAGACCATAATAACCTACAGTACTTCGCTACAACAAAGATATTGTCCAGGCGTCAGGCCTAATGGACAGAATATCTCTTAGTATTTAATTTTAATATAAAATACCGCCTTAGATTAAAAAATCCTATAGATACGCTAAGCCAACGTCTCAATTATATAAATAATATTAAGGATAAAATAACAATACTCTTTACACTACAGAAGAAACTCTATAAGAGAATATTCACTGCTAGTAAAAAATCAAATATTTCCTTCTAAATATATACAAACTCTATAAATAGAATAGTGTATATTAAAAAAGCCTAAAAAGACCTTCTTATTACTAGCAAAATTAAGGCCTATAGATCTAAAGAAAAGAATATCTCTATAGATAAGAGTACTACTACTAGCGATATAGAAGATCTAGAGCTCTTAATACTATGGTCTCTAGCTATTAAAGCTATAAAGATTAAAACAGTCTATACTAGTATAAAGCTAGATATAAAGACCTTTTTTTAGATCTACTAGCAAGGGGACGTCTTTATATAGAAAAAATCAAAAAACCTTTAAGAAAGCGCTTATAGAATTAAGGATTTAAATTAGAATATCAGAGACAGTAGTCTATTTCGATATAAGGATATAGCCTATATTCTACTAGATAAAGCTCTATAATTAAAAATTATAAAAAATAATTATAATAATATACAAAATAGCCACTTTAATAAAGACTAAATATTAGTAGCTATATACTAGAAGTACTTTTAACTAATAATAAAAACTAATATTAAGTACTATATTCGAACTTATACTATTTATTAATATATAAAGATACATTAATATAAGGAATATAGATTACTAAAATCTCTATTAGTCTCTTCTAAACCCTTTAAAGTTATTATTATAGATTTTATAACTAGATTACCCCCAACGAAATAGTAAGAAGAAACCATCGACACTATATTAGTTATAGTAGACCCCTTCTTAAAATATTATATCTATCTATTAACCTAGAAGACCCTAAAGACCAAAAGACTAGCAAAGCTACTCTATAAAAACCTAGTCTAATGGATTACATTCTTAAATCATATAATATCAGATCAGGATAAGCTATTCACTAGTAAATTCTAGCAGACTATATATTTCTATCTAGAAATTATCTATTAGCTATCCACTACTATACATTTATAGATAGATAGATAGACTAAATATTAGAATTAGCTAATAAAACACTATCTTTAATGCTATATAAGCTATAAGTAGATAGACTAGCCCTAATAAATCCTAATAGCGCAGCATATATATAATAACAGCCACTATAGCATGACTAATAGAACACTAATAGAAGTCTTAATAAGATTCATAGAAGACCTATAGATAGATATATTAAAAGAACCCGAAAAGAGTAATATAGATATAGAACAAAAAGTCTAAGATCTCTAAAATATATAGAAAAAGCTCTAGAATCACCTAGAACAAATAAAAAAATCCTAAATAAAATATTATAACCACTAGAGATAAAAGAAGACGTATAAGATTAAAGACTATATTATACTTTAAGTAAAGAATATAACTTCTTTCTAATATTTAAAAAAGCTAGATAATAGACAAATAAATCCATTCTAAATATTAAAAATCTAAAGAACTAATACATATCAATTAGATCTTATCCCGAGATATAAAAAACTGCACCCCATATTCTATATTTCTCTATTAAAACCTTTCTACACCGCTTTAGGAAACCCTAAATCGGATAGCCCAATCCTAGTAGATGATATATCTAAATATATAGTAAAAGATATTATCTAAAAAAGAATATAAGGTCAGTAAGTCTAATATCTAGTTTAGTAGAAAGAATAGCTATTAAAAGAAGCCATCTAAGAACTGAAGAAGATATTACAAGGTGTCTAAGTATTTAATAACTACCTCTAATATAAAGCTAAAGGATCTATAATATTAAAACTATATACTAAAAAAAGAGATAGAAACAGAAAAAAAAAAAACTCTTAAATTTAAAGTTAAAGCCTACACCTATAGTATAAAAAACTAAACATAAAATAAAGAAAAAAGCCTTACAAAGCAGTATAGAATATCTTAACAGCCTAAAGGTCTAATATAAAAAAGAATTTAATATCTAAAGGCGACGGCTAAATACTATAAAAATAGATAAGATAATCCATCAAAGCAGTATTTATAGCTAAAGCGTCACAAGTAAAGCAGACAAGCATAGAATTATACTGTCTATATCCAAAAGCATTCCTCTAGAAGAGAGCGGCATAGCTACAATGAACGAAGGGACCTGTAAAAAGATCTAGCGTAGCTATTAGTCCACCAGCTAATATAGATGCTCATTCAGAACGCTAAGAAGAGAAAGTATCTACTATCTAAGACGCAAAGCTAATTACTTTGAGAAGAGAAATAATAGAAGTAGTAATAGAGATATATATAATAAAGATGACCATAGTCTTGTCCTTACTAATAGTAGTAGGGCAGCGAACAGAAGCATAACGCATAGCTATATCGACCTCATATATCGCCTTCTTCTAACTATTAGTCCAGCCCGCTACCAGCTTAATAGCGCGGCAAGCGGCGGCCTCCTATATAGAAAAGATCTATACACATATCAGTAGATAGACAAAAACATCTTACTAGTAAATATACTAATAGACAATCTATAATAGACTTTTTCAGCTATATGTAGCGATTATATAGCCCTAAAGAATTAGCACAAACAAACAGACGCGCATCGTCAACATCTTTGAATGCCTAAAGGCAGCGCTGGTAAAACAGAACCTGCTTCTTACTCTTATAGGTGATAGACATAGACAGCACAGAGAGAGCAGTAGACTATTAATTTATTAAATCAATAGTAATTCAAATGTAGATAAAAAAATATTATGAATCTTTTACCCCTTTATAAAAGACTTTTCAACGCTAACATGTTTAGCCGCAAAAGCGGTATAGATAATAACGCTATAGTTTAGCGTGCAAGACACTATCTTAAATCAGTAATAGATCTTTAAACTAGCGGCTAAGACAACCAATTGCAATATATATATTTTGCGATAGTTCAACACTTACTTAGAAGATACGGAGAATAATATAGCACAAAGAAGAGTGAGGACAGAGAAGCAGTATAAGAGAGTAAAGTATTATAGCAAAATATATAGTAAAGAAAAAGAAAATTCAACGCTCCTATAATAACGCGATTCTTATAATAACAACAGTCATATATAATCGTTAACCCATATCTTCCGCGCCAGATAACAAGCGCGACAACCGTCGCAACATACATCTATGATGCCAGCAGCTCAGAACAACTAGCACCTCTATACCAGTAACTATTTACAACCCTACATCAGTATACAACACTAATTCTATAAAAAGAGGGGAGAATATGAGGCTCTAGACGTTATATCCAGTATATAACCCCTCGGTGCACATTCGGCACCCTCAGAAAGCCTCACATGACATTCGCCAAGGCACTAGCGGAGCAAGGAATTACTTCTACCGCACATACGGCGAATATGCCACCAGTAGCAATCAGTTTATACATATATCTACACATACATTTAGTTGCCAAATCCAGTGCTTCGCCTGCTTTCCGAATAACCCTCTCACATGATTCTTAATAATTATAAAAGTTATTTAACTATAAAATTTAACTATATATATACTAAGAATAATATTATTCTAATTTATATATTTCTATATTCTTTTTATCTCTTATAGCCTCTTAATATTAGCTATTTTATAATTATAAAATAGAAATATAGATAGCTTATTAAATAATAAATAAGGCTTAGATTTAATTATATTAATAAAATTAATTTTTTTATTATATTTCTAGAAGCCTATATAATAGTATATAAAACTAAGATTATTTAGAATAGCTTTATAGTAACTAGATTAGTCTTATTTAATCTAGATTAAGTCTATTAATAGTTTACTATCTAGCTTAAAACTTTTATATTTTCTCTAAGTCGATTAAGTAATACTTAATTATTCTACTTATAAATACCTTAAAATCTATATTAATTTAAGTATTAATTAAATATAATTAAAAGACGTATAAGCCAATATATAGAAAGTCTATTAGATTTAGTTAATAAGACAATTAATTAGATAGCTAAAGTATACAAAATAATTATAAATAGCCTTATACTTCTAGAAAAAAAAATCTATAATTTACAAGCTATATATAAGAAGAAGAAATAAAAATATAGACAATCTAGAAAATAAATATCTTACAAGTAAGGAATTACTAAAGAAAAGGCTCAGACGCTTATATAAAGTTAGATTAAGATATCTCAAACTGATACTACTGCTCCAGCTGAGCCGAAGCTTCCAGCCTCTCAACCGCCTGTACAACGTCAATTTCGCTGCAGTGGTTGTGGAATCGCAGGACATAAAATAACTGGATGTCCTAATCGTACTAGTAATTAAATTTTTGTATACAGTGCTTTGCAGGTTTAGAGTAACAACCAGAACTCTCTTCTCTTTCATCTAAAACAGTGCCAAGAAACGCTATTATATAAATAATATAACGTAGAAATAATATTAATCTAGAAACATTTTTGATATTAATTTTTATTTATAGTATATATACAGTAATAAAATATAAATCTAGAATATTTAACTTAATATCTAAATATATATTCTAAACTTGCCTGGCAGTCTAGTAAATCTAGCAACCTACCAAGTTCATTACATCTTAATATTCTATATCTACAATATTACAACATAGAGACATCAACATTTATAATAAGGCTATTCTCTTATTTATTGGTCAGCTAGTGCTCTAGAGTACTACTAAAAAAAAACTATTCTTATACAGCTACTAATCATTCTTTTAAGCCTGTTAGCTGCTACCCTCATACAACATAGTTTAGAATCTAAAACTAACCCTATACCAACGCTAATTTTAGGTTTATCAGTAATATATATTACTTTATAATAATAAATTACAGTTCTCACTATAACAATAATATTTCGCCCTAGTCTTATAAATCATGGGAAAGCACTTCTTTATACGCCCCTATATCTGGTTATCTAAGCGAGACTACTACGCCACACATATATAGTCCTTGCCCCAGCTATATATTTATTAAACCACGAAAATCATAAATAGATCAACTATATTTTATCCCTTCTACTTTATAGAACAAGAAAAAGATATATAATAAGTAACTACTAATCTATATTTATTATTTAATTAAATAGAAGGTTATTTTTAATAATTAAATAGTTAAAAAAGTTATAGAATTAAATTTAATAATTATATCTAGAATATATTAAAAGAAATCTTTAAAGAAGAAAATCTAGAGTATTAAAAATTAAAAAATTTTTATTATTTAAAAAGCTTATTTAAAAGATACTATAATAATAACTTTAATATTAAAGGATAGTTTATAGAATTTCTATTAAAATTTTAAAGATATAGATATTAACTAGATAAAAATAAAAAAGTAGCTTTTTATATAAAAAAAACTATTTTATAAAAAAAAAAAACTTAAACTTGATATTTATATTAATTATATTATAGATAATAATAATTAAACTTTAATAAAAAATAGTAAAAAATAAAATATATAATTAATTATAAATAATATATTTACTAATCTTAATATCTAGATTAATACTAAAAGAAATTCTAGTTAAGTTATTCTTTAGTAAGAGATATATAATAAAATAAAATACTTTAAATCACTATATAAAAACTTTAAAAAATATTATTAATAGAATTCTATTAATAAAAAATATTATAAATTTAATATATATTATTTAAGATATCTTATTAATATAATAAAAAAAAAGTTTCTTAAACTTAAAACTTATAATAATATTCTAGAGAAGTTCTAAGAATAACTTTATATAAAGAAATAAAAATTTTTAAAATAAAAATAAAGATTTAAAAGATACTAGTTAATAGAGTCGCTATACTTATTAATTAATATTAATATCTTACTATTCTAGTCTTTTTAATTATCTATAATAGCTGTACTAGCTGGTTCTTTACCTTTAATATCATATCTATATCTAAGTTCCTCCTTAATTAACCCTTTTATAGTCCTAGATCTTCTATTAGACAAAGTAGTAAAGAAGTATATAAATTAATATAAATCATAAGTGGCTTCTTAAGAGATAAAAGATAATATTAATCTTGCTTACCAGATAGCATTATTTAAAGGCTTCGATCTTAGCCAAATTAATAAAGATCGAAACTGTAATAACTACACTGATGAAGATGTAATGAAAGGAGTAGCACGCCGGTGGACAGAGGAGATTCGCGAGTGGTTGACCCAATATCCATCTCTTTTTTGATTTTAGTTGGTAACTGTTTTATAGCGCATGTTTTTTCTGTCTCATATGAATTATCTTGTCGTAATAATTAAGTCATTATTAATAAAGTCTTTATGTTTGAAGAATGAGTACGTAATAAGCTGAATTATTATAATATACTAGACCCTCATGAGAGATCAAATGCGTATTAAGTTACAGCTATTCTCGAAATCGGTTTGACCGATAAACATTTGATAATTGTTTTCCATCCCCACTGTCAAGGCCAAGCGTGGTTGTTTCTATGAGTTAGAGTCTGTTAGACGCTTTTAGCTGACGGTAGCAGTATATCTGCTATTTATACAAAACTGAAATATACTAAGTACTGTAATCTACTGTTATATATTTTGTAACAAACTCATTGATATGTATACATCCATTTTTACTTGTTTAGTAGGCTTCTTCAGGGTAAAAGTCTGAATGAAAGCTAAGTATCTTAATAACTACAGAATAATCCTACCAGTTAACTAGTGTAATGATCTACGTTTAGAGGCGGCAGTTCTACAAAATTAAGAATCTTGTCCAAGTGGATCGTGGAGATAATTAGAGCGGAGAACAAGGTGTCAATGGAAGTGCTTTAAATTTCGTCCAATCAGATTACCAGTGCCTGACCAGTGCCGAATGATTTCCATGGAAAGTCATGGAACGGAACCCCACACCTGTTCCGCCTGAATCACGTGGCCACGTCGTTGCCTAACGAGGCTGAGAAATAACGCCAATGGTGCTAGAGGTCAATCGCTGCCATAATATATACCACCTTTTCTAGATCTATCATTCATTTATAGTGATAAGTCTATATTATTAGTAAGATAGTAATATGATAATAATCTTAATTTAATTAATATATTATTAGCTAGGTAAGTGCTCTTTTAATTAAATTTATTATTATATAAAAAATACTAGATAATAGCTATAATATCTAGTTTTAAAATATTAGTAATATTAATATATATATACTTAGCTAGATTAATTAATATAATATAGTTATTATTTATCTATTATATAATTAAATAGGTATAAATTTAATTATAATTATTATATTTTAAATAAAATCTATCTTCTTTATAATTTAATTTATATTTATAGTAAGTATTAGAGATAATATTTTATAATTAAATTAAAATATTTATTTTAAAGATATTATAGTTAATTAGTTAAATATATTATATGCTAGAATAATATAGTATAATTTTAAAAAAACTATTAAAAATGGATTTTAGTAGACTAATTTTTTAAATAATCTCTTATTACTACTACTAAAGGCTATTATATAATTAAAAATAAATTATAATTAAAAATAAATTAGATTTTTAGACTATATTTTATAGCTAAATACTCTAGAAAAATTTAAAAAGAAAGCTATAAGCCTAGATTTTTTATTTAAAAATAACTATAAATATAATAATAAAGATATATATATATAGTATAATAAAGTATCTGTTGTGACGGTGAGCGGGGCGCCGGAAATGGCGTCCGCCCAACCACAGGTCGGCGCGGATCAAGAATTTCCCAATCAAGTTTAACGGCGGTCTGTGGCAGTATGCAGATTCTTATAAGTAGTTTAGCAGTATCCCTCACCGCTTTAACAGTCATACTCTACCAGACATCATCTATATAAACCGCGAGTACGTCTTTAAAAGCTCCTAGATCATTCTTTTTCCACATTCTCCTCACCCAGCTCGCAGGCCTAGACAACATCGCTAGCTACTCAGACGCTGCGTACTAGCCATCAGCAATCTCAGTCTCCCTACCCTTCCACCCATCCCCCTTTCGCACCAATCCAGGATGGTCCACAACGCGCGTCAAACAAAGCAGGACCCTATCTCTCAGTCTATCAACACAACGCCATTAACAATAAAAGGTCGTTTCTACTCGCATGCAGATAGCTATAATCGAAAAAAAAACATAAAAGCCAAGTAGCAGGATACAACTCATCTATCCATCCATCTATCCATCATACTAGCTTCACTACATCCTTATTCTCTCTTCTCTCTACCTCCCTTGCACCTACTCTCCCCCCTATTAAGTCTACTTCACCCATATTAGTTTATTCAGTCCGCTGCTCAGACATAGATCAGAGATAGATAATTAATCTTATAATACTATATCAGTAGCATTAAACAAACAACATAATACTATATAAAATTATAATTGCGACTCACCTGAGACATCTACAACAGGAACTATACTTCTTAGCTCATAGTCTAATCTCTATTAGTTAAATTATAGCAAGGTTATAATATTTCTCACTTTAGCTAATATTAATCTCTAAGTATTACTAGCAATCACATCTACCAACCAATATATATTAATAGAGAAAATACTATAATATCTTCACTCTAGGTCCTACATCGGTAATTTTTTAGAGCTAAATATAACAATCTAACAAAAATATATATATTTCAAGGTATAAGATAATATTAAATAATAAAATAGAGCGCTATATAGACACTATTTTATTTTTTTAGACTAGAACAATATAAATATAACACATACTTACATCCAGCAGAGAGCTTACGTCATATCTTAATTTTAAGACGCGAGTTACCCTAAAATTAGTTAGATATTGATTTCTCTATATAGAGCTGTATCACCGTCTATATATCTTACCCAAAGTTAAATCATCCAGATCTGCTACATCAGAGGGTCAGGAGAGAAAAAGAAACCATAGGATTTTACAGTGTTTATATCTAACGACAAGTATATAAATAAGGAGAAACCCAGAGCAAATATACATTAAGTCACACTTATCCATCAGTTCTAGCCCTTCCTATCCCACTACCCTACTATTCTTCTACTCCTACCATAGCTATCACTATAGAAAAAATCAAGTTCTATCATCCTCCTTCCCTTCCTGTACGCCCAACAAAGAAGTCTCTTCCAAATCATCGTTTTCCCACCAATTATCACAGCCCAGACCAAGCCCATTCTTCTATCTCTATACAGCCTATCTTACATTACCCTCTTCCTCCCCAACCACCAGTGACTATTCCATGTATAGCCTTGCAGTCGATATATACTCTTCTTCCCACAAGCAGTCCTATGTACCCGAATGACTTTAATAGAGTAATAAAAGATATTCTGTAAGAAACTATAGACATTTTCATTCCAAGCAAAAGTCGGAAGGACGAAGAAAAAGGGTATCCACTAATACCCAAAAATCAAAGTGAACTTTGATAATGTAAACAAGGCCAAGAACTTTACTAACAGCAAACTTAGGAGAGTATGAAGTCAACAGCGGCAACCTATCATGCAGCACACTTAAGGGATACCCAAACAGCCCAATAGCAAGCCCCACGCCTACAAGCGATAAAGCCTTCGCTCAACCACCAAATACAGATCTTGCACCACTTCAGACCTAAGATCACAAGAACCCTAAGATCCAAAGAGGCAATACCAAACTAATATCTCTTTCTCACTCTATAACACGATCAGTTTCATTAAAAGAGCTAATTTCAACATTTATCTCTACCAACCTTCACCAAAATAACTCAATTCTATGATTATTCTTAACAGCGAGCCCGATTTCTACACATAAAGGTAAGACTAAAAGACATAAGAATAGTCCCATAAGTGTTACTTTAGATAGTTAAGATATAAAGACTAGTGTGCAAAGTATCCTAAATAATAAAGAAACCTACTAATATACCACTTCTATAGTCTCAAAGAAAGATAAAACCTACTAATCTAACAAACTAACATCCATATAAGGTAATAAGCTAGTAAGTATCTCGAGCTTGCCTTTAATCGCAGTGATCATACCAAATTCATCTCGTTTTCCCACTACATCCTCTAAACGTCCACCCTTAAGCAATCAATGTGACCTCAAGCCCCTTCTACGCGAAGATAACAGTGATTCGACCCTATCAGACGACAAGAATAATACAAACTACATCGACGTACCAGAGGCGAACCAACGACTACCAGCCTCCAAGCAACGCAGAATCAACTCAAACACATACTCATCACCAACTTAAAGAGAAACACGGCCGTCTATAAAGATTTGCCCACGGGAGCCAGTGCAACAAGATCTAGGATAAACTACTAAAGAACACCAGACTAGCCCCACACAAAGCAAGGATATCTATTATTCTATAAGATTACATTCCTCTTTCTTAACAACATCATTCGAAAGCTGATTAAAGTTTCTTTCTTAGCTATTTAAAAGAATATTGTCACAAGGCATAGCTAAATCCAGTTTTACACAATTACCGCTGTTAACCAATATAACTAAAATACACCATAAAGACCACTTATCCCGATATAAATCTAAAGAAAACAACCAGTAAAAATCAGAAGAAAAAAATCTCCTAAGACAATTAAAAAAAGAACAATTATCTTAATCTACTATAGAGAAGCGCTTTGCGAAGAGATTCTTAGAGAGAAATATCAAAGCTATTAAAGTACATTAGTATACAAAACTATAGTAAAAGACAACAACTAGCCATAATTATTCACGCTATTATCTAGATAGCTTATAATTATTCTTTCACTTCATAATAATTTATATATTTAAAGTAATAGCTAAGACTCTTTCTCTAAATATTTATCAAAAAAGTTATACAGACTTCCCACAAAATCACCTTCAACTATATTAACACTGTCATAAACGAGTTCACAACTTTAAGCATAAATCTCTCCACCAATATAGAGATTTCTCTATTCAGCTTTCCATAGACACTTCAAAAAGACCAGTAAAAGCTGACAAGTAATAAAAAAAAACAAAACCGCTTCAAACAAGAAACGTGAGTTAATCATATAGCGCAGCTTTCATGTAGAGTCTAAACGTTAACCCCACCCACCTATTATAAAAACCACCTACCTTCCGTCCACGAGCCAATTTCATTGAGTCTACTACCCTTCGCTCACATAATATATCAACTATTAAGACTTATCCATATAAATCTTCTCTCCACTCTACTCAAACCACTCCCACTCCACTAATTACTACTTAGAAAAGAGGACTAATCAATAATATATTACTTAGCAATATAAAAGCCACTTAATAAAAAAGCTATTATAAATAAAATTATCTTTATAAAGCAATCAAAATCAATATATTTTTAGTAAAAGCCAAGAAATCAGAACAATATTTTTCCAGAGTCTATTACAGCGCCCAACCTATACACAGATAGTGCCCAACTAATGTCCTCAAAAAGAAGCTGACCATCCACTTTTTACACTTTTTACCATCGCCAGTACCATCGCCAGTACCATCGCCAGTACCATCACCAGTACCATCACCAGTACCATCACCAGTACCATCACCAATACCATCACCAGTGCCATCACCAGTGCCATCACTGCTACCATTACCGTTACCACCATATATTGACATAGGACACTCTCAAAAGCCTATCAATAGCAGCAAAGCTTTACAACGATTTAAGTCTTACAATAGTAAGCTCAAGCTAACAAAGACACTTAATAAAACAAAAGCAAAACATATTAAAAAAACTGCGTCTATTTTAAACAATATTCAACTATCCAAAAAACAGACAAAGTATAAATTATTCCTACATAAACTTTATAATATCAAACCACACCTAGTCCCAGCATATACTATAACTTTAAAACAAAAAAGAATTACGTCAATAAATAGAGCTAATCACAACAAGCTTTTACATAAATTCAAGGTTCACCAAAAAGAGCTTAATAATCCTAGTTTACATACATTAGCTTCAGACAACATACATATTTCTACAGATACAGTGTACTGTACAATTTATAATAGCATTCGCTAACTTAAAGCTAAAAGTTCAAATTAATATTGAACCTCAACAGCAACATCAAGACCGTATAAGAAACAAAAGCCATACTACCAAAAATATAAAATCAATAAAGACTCAACAATTCTAGTTCTTTCTTATAAAGTATAGATCAAATTATAACTAGTGCACCACTAAAATTAAAACAGCCATCAACAGAGCAAATTCAAACAATACAAAGTGAGAGACATAAATCGTTTAAATCATAAACATAAGCGCTATTATTAAAACGCCATAAACATTGATTACCTATTCTCAAACAGCCCAGTCAATCTCGTATCGCAGTTAAGAAATTATATTGACAACACCATGCAATCCAGTCATCACTAAAGAGTAGAAAGAGAAGCAGAGAAGCCCACAACTAGATACTTAACGGCAATAATACCTCAAGACAAGAATACAGATATTTCAATCACTATATAGATTAGACAGACAGCAAAAATAGAGTTACTAAACATCCTAAGACTTCAGCCTAGCTGGTCATCTTCACATAAACATCTATAACCTTAACTTTACATTTAGATGGAACAAGAATCCAAATATCGTTCTCGACATCGTCATAATACTTAATTTTCGCTAGGTCAAATAGATAGATAATCATTATCAGCGTTCCCCTACCCTCAATCCATCTTTCTTTATCCTCAGCCTCGAATATATGACCACATATATACTCTTCTCTCCCTTATAGAGCTTGCTCACCAACAGATGCCTAGCTAGATACCAACATAGCGCTTTAGCGCTTAAGAAGTGTAAGCTATAACCAATATAAGAATTTTCACCAAAAAGTAGATATATAGATTTTTCACAAACATAAATAGAATCTTCAAACCAAACTACAATACTCATTGTCCAGCGATAAAAGTTCTCAACACAAACCATCTAAAAAAGAGACAGTAACGAAGACAAAATATAGACTCAAGATATAAACAACAATACTAACATCATATAACAGATTTCAAAACCTTATAATTCTTAAAAAAAGAAAAAAACATAAAATATTATCAGCTCGCATCATACACAAATGCCCGACGTACAGAAACAGGACAGGGCAAATATTTTTCCAAAATAACATAGTTCCAAACCAAATTCGGAATAACTAGTTAGATTCTAGATGACAAGAGGTACCCAATAGCCAAGCACCCAGTTCCCAATCTTCATGACACAATGGATTTACCTGGTCAACATCGAGTAAATCCCCAAAATTTACCAAGCCGTTTAATTATTCAGATATCAGAGAAGTAATCAATTATTATTAATTATAACAAGGAATAGATACTCATATAAGTGGGATTAATCAAAACATAAAAAATCTTATTTACATACATACCATCAAACTAACCCATTAACTTCAATAGAAGCAACGCAATATCCTAACAAACCATTAGATCCTCCAGTATCCATGCCTTAGATACAACAAAAGCATGCTACTTATCACAATCACAGAGATTACTAATATAACAAACGACAACCAATACATAGATAGAGATATTAACAACAAGCTTAATAAAAACAGTCTCCCAACTCTCATTTCGCTTCATATCTCATCATTTAGCTCATCTACATTAGAGTATTAACAAGTCCAACACTTATATATTAATTTCCGGAAAGAAAGTCCATCAAAGCACAGAAATTGTCCAACAGAATAACGATTTTGAATCTCTTCGCAATCATCTTCGCCAATATCATCATAGAGACGCGAGCCAGTCATTATCTCATATATCAAACAGCCTAGAGCGAAAATATCCGTTTTTTTAGATCAAGAACAATCAGGCGCAATTAAATATCGATCTTCTTCCTCCACTAAAGAGACGTCTTCACCAATAGCTAAGCCAGAAAAATCACAAAGTTTAAGCAATAAGTCATTAACAACCAGAAAATTTCTAGCACTGATATCAGCATAAACAATATTAAAGCCATAGACTAGTAAGATTACGTCAACGGCCATTATAATCCACTGTTTCCGAACTTAATCTAAAATATCTCGATTATAGCTTTAAAGATATTCGCGCAGATTGCCAAGTCGCATAAAGAGAAAGTAGATACAATCATCTATAATTTCAATACAATCAAGGATGCCCGGGTGCTTCGGCAGTAATCCATAGATAATCTTTTCACATTCAAAACATGACTTAGCAAATTCATCTCAATATTTTATTATTTCAATAACATCTGCACTGCAGCCTTCAACATTATATACAAGCAAAGCTTTTAAAACTTACTCTAGATAACGAGAATCCCTACAGATAATTCCTGTAGTACCAAATACAACTATAAAGAAGCCACCCTTGGGTCACAGCATCACAGAATAAACGCTCATAGTATATTTACAAAATTAACACCTTGATCGCGAGCAAAACTAGACATAACAAGATTAAATGGGAAATTTTATCAACATGACAAACTGCGGAATCTTAGCAGGATCAGCGACGTTCCCAATTAAAGCCTTAGCCTAGGAACAGACTCAGAGTCAAGTCAGTTAATAATCACCCAATTCAGTTAACACAAGTCACACAACAATGACATCACATAACCACAACCCTTACTGAAGCGCAGTAGGTTGCAAAGCCATCGCCCCACACAATTATGTTTACTTCCTTATTAGTAGATACAAGGGCCGGTTAATACATCTTTAAAGTGATGTATTAAAATACTTTACATAGAAAAGAATATATTTACTCGTCAATTTTAGATAAAAATCTCCAGAAATTTAATTTACCTAGATAAATCGAAATATTCCAATAACATAATAGGCAAAACAATATTTATTCAAAAAAAAATAAACATAGCCAGAAAGCATTAATAATTCCCAACACTTATACAATACCCTTAAAAGATTAGGTTCAAGCACAAGCATTCATTAATAGCTAATAATCTCATTATAGAATCATAACTATACACATAGCCATTCTTAGTCTCAGTTCATCTCATCAAGGAACTATAACCACTTACACAATTTTTACAATTTAATCTTCTGTTCGTCTTTTATCCAAACCATTCATCCATTTTAACGATACCACAGTCATCATCTAAACAAGGTTCGACACTGATTTCAAGAAGAATATAACCGCATTTATATTTAACAGAAATATGCCAAGCCGTGCACATTTTTGATCCCTAGTATAGAGATTCAAAGTATTAATCAATATATACTAAAAAGGAATAATAATAACCAATAGCATATATTGCAGCCAGTTCAACTTATTAAAAGATAATCCTCTAAGGATGGTCTTATCAAAGTATTAAGATTAAATGCTTTATTTATAGCTAAGTATAAAACAGACAACCAAAATTAAAATAGTCAAAGCTACGATAAATGCGCCTTTCTAAGAATATAATATCCCTACATATAGTATACAGCCTTATCTTTCATTAAGTAATCGCTAGCGACGAAGTTAAAATAATAACTCCATTTATTTTCATCCAATCAAAAGCATAAAAACCAAAGAAGCACAGGCCAATATTTTTTAAATTCAACAAATCAGGTACAATGGCTATTAAATAGACGCTCTACCATTTAGCGGGAAACTTTATTTTAAATCAATACCAATCAGATTCCTGAAAATAGGTGCTAGTTACCATCGCCAGTACCATCACCAGTACCATCGCCAGTACCATCGCCAGTACCATC
>MJVA01000523.1:2242-32764 GCA_001939245.1 Talaromyces wortmannii
GACTTCTCATTTATTCTTTATATTTTTCTTCTCCTTCTTTTTATCCTCCCTCTGATGCAAATAACTTGCTAAGAATAATAAGGAATTCTTAATATTTATCTTCTATTAGTCTTTATAAAGATTTTTTTCTATAATTATAGTAGCTCGTCTTATATACTCTTTCTAAATATAATTCTCTTTAAGACTTTATTATAGATATCTCTTTAATAATTTAAAACTAGATAATTTTTTAATTATTACTTTAATAAATCTTTTTTCTAGTTATTTCTAAAATTCTTTATTCTTTAATAATTTTTCTAATTTTATACTATAGTTAGATATTTATATAGTTTTTTTTATAATAATCGCGACTTTTTATTACTAATTTAGATTAACTATTCTTTTATTTATATTTTATTAATATTATTTTATAAAATAATTTTTTCTTTTATATTTATAGTATATTTTCTCTTTTTTATATTTTTTTTTTCTTTCTTTATAATAATAGTGTTAAGTTTTATTTTTATATCTTTATTTAAGTTATATTAAGTTTTTTTTTTTTTTAACTAATTTACTTATTAAGAGAGTTTTTTAAATTTTTTTTATTTTTTAAATTTATCTCTCTTTTTTTTAACTTTATATAGCTTATTATTGATTCTAATAACTAATTTAATGAATCTATTAATATTTATAAATTAATTAATTATAATAAATTTAGTCTAAATATCTTTCTTAAATATATTTTTAAATATTAAAATTTATACTCTATAATTATAGTATAGTAATATAATAATTTATTAAAATTTTATTATAAATTATTAAACTAAGCTAATCTACTTTAAATATTATAATTAATATTTAGTAATTTATTACTTATTAATATTTTTAAATACTTTTATTATTTTTTTTTTAAAATCTATATAGTTTATAAATAAGTCTCTAGTAACTATATTTTAATTTATTATTTTATTTTTATAGTAGTTAGCTAAGATAAATTATATCTATTTAACTATAGAATTAGTAAAGTATAATATTATAAAAATAATTTTTCTTTTATTATTATAAATTTAATTAAAATTAATATATATTTCTATATTAATTAAAAATATTTTTAATTTAGATTAAGTTCTATTAAATATTATTAATTTTAGTAATTTTATTTATTTATTTTCTTTAAAGATAAAAATAGTATTTAAAATAGTTAAAATTTAAACTTTAAGCTATTTATGTGGGTTGACTTATCAACTAAGTCTATGTACACGTAGACAAATGAATGTATCTATATGTGGTATTATTTAGAAGATATATAGAGTACTATAGTAAAATATATATAATTTCTATTTTTCTTTAAATCTAACTATAATGTGTTCTTATAATCTTTATTCTATACGAGATTACGTGCTGGCTGTGTGGCTGGTGCGTTAATATATAAGATCTCGATTATCTTACTTAATTACTTTAATATTCTAATACTAGATCTTTTTTATAAATTAAGTTATAATTGAGGTTTAAAAACTATAAAAATATATAGAAAAATATAATATAAAGATTAAATAATAAATTACTAATATAAGTAAGATTTAAGAAGATTTTAGATCTATATATAGAGTAGTTATTAAGAAATATATTAAAAAAATTAATATAATAAATAAATTAGTAAATTATTTTATATTTTTTTCTATTTAGTTCTTTTTTAATAAAGCTTTTAATATGTATTATAAGCTTGTTAATATTAATAAGATTATATAGAGCTTTATTAGATATTATTTTTATAAAAGTGTTAATAGGATTATTATCTCTATAAATCTATTAGATTTTATAGATTTTATATCTTTTATATAATTGGTATAGCGCTATAATATTAATTATAAGACGCTTTTCTTTAATAGTTCTAAGCTTACTAAGGCACTTATAAAGTAAGTATAAATCTATATAAATAATTATAGATATAGCCAGTATATTAAGATAGTTTATAATCTTTTTAACTATACTTGCAATTATAAATATATAATTAAATTTTATTATAAAGTTATAGACTTCTAAAGCTAATATACTTCTTATAATATATTTATATTTTATAGATTATTAGTATAAGATATTACCTATAATAACAAAATAACTATATTAAAAGTTTTTATTAACTATAATAATTAGAAATTCTATTTAGAATATTAAATCCTAATTATTTATAAAGAATCTGTTAGTAAAGACTATGATTTTAGTTTTAATAAGATTAAAAGATATATATTAAAGTCTTTAGTCTATATTCTCTAATTACTATATAAGGCGTTTATTTAATATCTTATAATTAGCTTTAAATTGGTTTCTATTCTATATCTAAGCTATAATAGCTAAATTATATACCGCTTTAAGTTGGTAAATTAAGACTAAGTAAATATTGTGTGCACATTACTTAATATATCTCTATATATAGTTTTTTTTATTTATTAATTAAATCTTTAATATTTACTCTTTTTAGTATAAATTAATATTACTATTTTAAAGTAGAATACCTCTAATATTATTAAATTCTAGAAAAGAATTTTTACATAGATATATTTTTAGTTTTGCTTTAAAGTTTATTTTTTATAATATATTTTACTTATCTCTAAAGAACTTTTCTATTAAGATAAAAAGTATATTATTTATCTATATATTAATTAGGCTAAAATTTTTATCTCTCTACTTTGATATAAATAGATATAGATTATATATAGATATCTCTATATCTAATTTTTTAAAATAGTGTGCTTAGTAAGTTCTAAACTAATATATATCTATTTTTAGGATTTTATATAGTAGGCTTTTTACTAATAAGAGTATATTAAATAGATATTTATTTTTTATTTTAATAAGAAGCTTTGTAATAATTAGATATTTAAACTTTATTTTTATCTATATATATATCTATATAATATTATAGATCTTAATAACTATGCTAGCTATAAGAAATGTAAGAATTAAAAATACTAATAAGTGTTAGCTTATATATTAAATAGTAAATATCTATATTAATATTTTATTTTTACTAGCATTATTATATCCTTATATAATAAGTTAAGATTTTTTATATAGAATCTTATTTTTATTTTTGATTTTATTAACTAGTTAAGAGTTAAAAATCTATATACTAGTTAAGTTTATATTATTTTAGTAAATAATTCTAAAGGTTTTATTTGTAATTAGACTATTAATCTTTACTCTATTTAATATTTTAAATAGTTTATTATTTATAATAATCTTACTTTCTTAATATAGTTTAATAGTAAGCTCTATATTATTTTATTTTTTTTTAAATAAATAGATGTTAATCTTTAGTTTATTCTTAAAACTATAAGAGTGTTTATAATATCTTAATAGTATAAGCATTTTAGAGGTTTAAGGTTTATAGATTCTTCTTTTTTTTAGAATTTAATTTTTAGTTAGAACCTTTTTAAGGCTGTTTTAAGATTTAGTCTTTTAGTTAGATTATTAATCTTTAAAATAAGATAATTTATTAAAGCTATTAGAATAAGATAATTTAATAAGATAATTATTTTTATTTCTATTATTATAAAAATATTACTATACTAATATTATCTAGAAAGTAATAGGGCTATTATCTATATCTATAGTAATATTATAGCTATTAGTTAATATAAATTTATATAGTTCTGATTAACCAGCTCTTTTATACTAGATTCTAATGTTACTTTCTAAAGCGAAACTAAGTATTTTTATAATAATTAGGTTATTCTTAATATAAAGTATATTATTAACTTGTTACTCTATTATAGTATATTTTAGATTAGTTATTATCTTTCTTATTATTTTAATGCATTAAATAATTAATACTAATAAAGATAAGTTAATTATTATATATAGATAAATATTAAAAATAAAAATAGTTAATATTATTCTATTTAGATTTATAGTATTATTAATAGTTTTTACTATTATTTATAAGATTATATTTTTATTAATGTTAATGCTTAATTTTATAGAGATAATATTATATACTTAATATAACAGTATATAATAATATTTAATCTTATTAATTATAGAATAGATTTTAATTAATACTTAGTTATATTAAATTTTTATTATTTTAGTCTTAGTTTTAAATTCTAATATAATAAAGTTAATGCTAGTGTTATATAAGATAATATTAGAAAGACTAAGATATATATTAATTTATACTATTTAGAGCGTTTTTTAGATATTTTTTATAGATATAGACTTTAAAAATCGTATAGTTTAGAAAGATATTATTTAATTAATAATATAAAATACTAGCTTACTATCTAAATATATAATATTAATAATAATTTTATAATTAAACTCTTAATTATTAATAAGTATAAATTTAAAGCATTTTAAAATTTATTTATTTATTTAATAATAATAATAGAATTTCTTAATCTCTATAAGATTATAATAATTAATATTATTATAATTTGTTTCTTTTAAAAGTTTATATAAGTGATCTATTATAGAGTAACTAAATTATTAGTAAAGCTATCTTATTTTAATTTTAGTAAGAAATATTATTAGAGCCTATTTTTTATTAAGAAAAAACTATAGATAGACTTACTTTTTAAAAATAGAGATTTAAATGTTTCTCTTTACTATATAGTTATTAATATTATCTAGATAAATATTAAGCTTATTTATATTATCTAAGTAAAATAAGAACGAGATTAATATATTTATAATATAGAAAATTATATCACTAAGTAGAGTCTTTATATTAATAGTTTTTTTAGATTCTATGTTCTTATCTTGACTAAATTAAATTAATATTTTATCTATATAGTTTCTATTAATAGTAATTCTTAGAAAAATTTTTTATAAAGTAATAAGTTAATATTATTTTATTATTAATACTTTTATTATACTAGTATTTAGAAAAATTCTTTAAAAAATTTTACTTTTATAGTCTTCTAATATAAATTAAGAAGTAGGTATTTAAGAGATATTTTTATACTTAATACTATAATAAGATTTAGTTATTTTATAGATAAAGACGTGATCTTGTAGTTTATTAATTATAAAATAAGTAGTAATATCTTTTATATTATTTTTATTATATATATCGTCTTTTTTATTATTTAGTTTGATTATAAGATCTTCTTTATAGTTTATTAAGAATGTCTAGTAATTTTAATTTAAAATAATAGATTTACTTTTTATATATTAATAATTATTATATTGATTTTATACTTTTTGCTATTTTTTATTAGAATAATTATATAAGTAATATTCTAGTTTATTATATATATAGTATATTCTTTAATTATTTTATTATTAGCGATAGAATCTTTATTATTAAAAAAGAAATGCTTGCTTTTTTATATATTTAAGAAATTTATAATCTATATATAACACTATTACGCCTTTAGAGTCTTTTAGACTTTAATTAGAGGTTGAATTAGTACTGATATTAACTATATATTGGCTAGCTAATTTTTCTTATTATAGTATAATAGCTCTAGTATAGAGTTTTAATATTAATATTTTAAAGTTTATTATTAAGTTATTAAAAGCGTTATTTATTTTAAATAAGTCTTAGAATATTTTAATTATTATAATAATAAGATATTCTAATAGCTTATATATCTTTTTTAAAATATACTAATATAGATAAAGCTTTTTAATAAAAATTTTAATAGCTTTTATAAATATCTTTTTTAAATTAAGGTTTTATATATTTTTAAAGATTAATAATATTTAATTAGAGTACTATACTTAATAATTAAAATTTATATTAAAGTATATCTTAATTATATTATATATTTTAGTAAAAGAAGTATCTTAGTTAATATAGTATATATAGTATATTTTTATATATTTAGATAATATTTTTAAGAATAGAATTTAGTACTGAATTAATTAGATTTTAAATAATTAATATACTCTTAGAAAAGTAAGAATTTTATTATTAAATATATTATATAGGTTTTTTAAATAATTCTTTAACTTATTTTATACTTTATAGAATTATAAAATTAATAATAGATTAATTTCTTTATATCTATACTTAATAAATAGTAATTTATTATATTTATTAAGCTTTTCTATAGATATTGACAATATAGAGGTATGTAGAAGGATTGGTGTTGATATTTTAATAAGACTGTGACTCTATATTTTAATTAGCATTATGTCTGCGTCTATTAAAGGTGTATATTAATTGAGGCCTTGGATATAGGTTTCTAGTAATAAAAAATTATTATTAATTCTTTTTTTTAGAGTCTTTTTAGGTACTTCTTTATTTTATTTATAAATTTTTTATTTTTTAATTAATAGTATAATAGCTTTTATCTATAGTATTAATAATAATAGTAATATTTATTAATTTATTATTAATAAGATAATCTTTAAAGTAATTTTTAATTTTAGATTAAATTTTTAGCTTTTAGTAGCTTCTTTTAATTATTAAAAAAGATATTTTATATAAAGTAATTCCTCTAATACTTCTAATATTAATTTTTATAGTTTATAATCTATATATACGTCTTAATGTATAATAAAGTTCTTTAATAATATTTTTATATTTTAGTTAAGCTTTTAGAATTTTTTTATAATCTATTCTCTAAAATAATTATATAATTATATAAGGATTTCTTTATTAAAATAATAGCTATATATAGCGTTATATATAGTGTTGATTATATATATAATTAATATATATTTATTACTTCTTAGTTCTATAAATTTATCTTATAAAGTTATATTAATCTTTTAGTAACCTTAGGCATTATTAAATCTAGTTTTTATTAGGAACTTATTATCTAGAATTAATAGAATAAATTCTAAGTTAGCTTTGACTTAGTATTAACTAGAAGTTAAGTTATTATTAGGATATAATTAAATTGAATTATTAAGATTATTAAAAGTTATTATTGCTTATTAATTTTTTAGTATTCTTTTTAATAAATTAGCTTGGTTATCTTGATTATTCTTTAATATTAACTTGTATATATATTAATAATATAGTCTTATAATATAGTAGTAATTATTAAATATTATTAATATTTTAATAAACTATCTAAATTATAGGCTTTTTTAAAAAAAGCTTTATAGTAAAGATTTAATTTATTAATATTCTAATATTATAGAATCTCTTTTTTTTATTAGGCTTAGTATTATAGAATATTATTAATATTTTAATAAATTATTCTAAATATAAAGTTTTAGATCTAATCTTCTTTGTCTATAGATAACGTTTTGTTATTAATAAGAATAAAAGAATCTTACTAATCTATTTTAATAATCTAACTAAGACTAATTAATATAGGTTGACTTATTAACTAAGTCTATGTGTATATAGATAAACGAATATATCTATACGTAGTATTATTTAGAGAGTATATAGAGTACTATAGTAAAACGTATATGATTCCTATTTTTCTCTGAATCTGACTACGACGTATTCTTATAACCCCTATTCCATGCGAGGTTACGTGCCGGCCGTGCGGCCGGTGCGTCGACGCGCGGGATCTCGATTGCCTCACTCGATTGCTTCAATATTCCGACAATTTAATTTAATTAATTTTCTTATTTAAGTTTTCTTAGAGTTATTAAATATAAGTAATTAATTAATTAATATAACTTTTTATTATTTTAAATTAGATTTCTAGATTTTTTTTTTTTATTATATTCCTACTTAATACTATTATTATTTAATAGTAGTTTAGATTATATATAGATTTACTAAAAAAAAGCTATTATTTCTTACTATTATTAGCTATCTTAAAAGAATATCTTAATATCTTATTATATAGTTAATTATTAGAATATTTTATTATTAAAATATATTAATTATTCTTTACTAAAGCGATAAAACGTTGGTAATATTTTGCTAAAAGATTAATATTAAATTAATATCTTAAGAGTTTATTAAGAACTAAAGTATATTATAAAATAATATATTAAAGTAAATAAATAATAAATTAATAAGCTAAATAAGATATATATTTATTAAATATAAAAATAAAATATAATAAGCTAAATATATAATAATAAATAAGTATTTTTATATAGTAAAATTTAAAATATAAAAAATATAGTTATTACTTTATTAATTATATTATTATTATAATTAAATATAATTAAATTATATTTAATTATATTAATATATAAATTATATATCTAATTCTATTAGTAATTTTATTAATATTATAAAGTATTATTTAATAATAGATATTATTATAAAATAATATTACTATATTAATATAATATATTATTTTAATATTATAATTTTTTTTATAATAACTGCTATTATTATAAATATAATTATAGTTATATGATTTTTTTTTTATTAAATTTATCTAAGTAAATTCTATTGATAATAAGAGTAGCTTTGCTTAATAAGTAGCGCTGTTATATTAGGTTGATTAGATGAGATTTATCGAATCTTCTGACAATTTTATTATAGTACTCTATATATCTTTTAAATAATATCCAATACGGATACATTAGTTTGTCTACATGCACTTAGACTTCTTGATAAGTCACCCCACATAAACCTTATTTAGTCAATCGAATAATTTATTAATTATATTAGAAATAATCTTATTTTTAAAAAATTAATTAAAAATAAAGTTATATAAAATTTTAATTTAATAATTTAATTATCTATATAAATTTTGGATATAGAACTATAGACCCACTTAGTATTATTTAGTGTGTTATTTTGTACTGAAAATCCTAAAAATAGAATATTATATTAGAAAATAAGGTTAGATTTAAAAAAACTAAACCTATAATGAACCGAACTAATCTAATAAAGTAATAAGACCTATATTTTTGGTTTTTTGGTTTAAAACCGAACTAAATCCGATTGGTTCGGGTATGGAACGGTTCAATGTGGACCCCCCCAAAAACCGAGCGGTTTAGAACGGGATGGCCCGAACCGAACCGAAACCGAACCAAATGACACCCTAATAATAAAAAAAGACTATTACTAAATTAATTTTTTAATTTATTTTAGATTAGATTTTTATTTATATTAGTATTAACTAAATCTATTTAAATTTTAATTATAAAAAAAAGAGTTATAATAGCAACTAATATTTATATTTTATTAAAATTAATAATTATAAAATATATAAAATAATATTAATAATTATTTGTTTTTATTTTAAAGTTATATATACTATAAATAATATATAAAACTTAAAAAAAAAAAAAATATTAAATATAAAAATTTTTAATAGTTTTTTTTTATATAAATAATTAAATAATATATATTTTCTTTTTAAAAAAATTATTTTATTTATTTTAATTAGTTTTTTATATTTTTTTTTTTAATTTTTTAATTTATATACATTTTAATAATCTTTAATAAGCTTTAATAAATTTAAAAATTAATAAAATTTTTTAATTTAAATTAGTTATTCTTTCTATTTTTAATTTTTAAATAATATAGTTTTTAAGTTTAAATAAATTCTAGAAGTTAATTAAAAGCTATTTATATAATATATATTTATATACTGTATTCCGCGCTTCCATGGCGTTCACGCGCCTTAGACTTGTAAGACTATTCTAATAAGAAATAGAGGCCATTATATATGACTACTAGAGCGTTTCCGCAAGTAATTAATTAATCCAATAAACTTGCCATGTCTGATTTACTACTACTCCATAAATTTTTATAGATTCTAATACTATATGGCGTTGTAAAGCCTCAATGTATTTTCCTTGCATATTCGAAAAATTGGGCGTCAGGTGGGGACGGGCGGCAGGCGGTGAACCACTGTATGGTCCGGTTCGGGTAATGGTTCACCGGTCCGGAAATGACACTCTACTACTACTAATACTACTAATAACGTCTACACTGCGTTCTGTGCCTCCAGATGTCCTGGCGTTCGTACGCAATAAAGGTGGTGCTTCGCCCCACCTGCCCCTTGTTGACTTCATTCACTCATTCACAGCTAACGCTCAATCTCCAACGATCATTCTGGTTTCAGCTTTCTCCAATCTATTGCCTTAGCGGACTATTATTCTTGCTGGATTGTGACATCAATAAACAATGGCATCGCCTGCGACTGGCCCAAACCATCTCGGCCTTGTCCAACTGCTAATGGTGACTTGCCCTGCGCTCGGCCTGCAGATTTTCTGGTCTACAATTGCGTCTCAGCTTGCAGTACGTCTCGGATTACTGTACATATAATCGCATGAACTAAGATCATCTCAGCCGTTCCTTCGAGAAAACGGCTTGCCTAATTATGCGATCGCCGGCACCCTTCTCACGCAGCCTCTAGCTGGGGCGATACTGGCGCCTCTCTTGGGAGCCGTCATGGACCTGTCCCACCACCCTTGGGGTCGGCGAACGCCTATGATACTCACTGGCGTCCTTGCTGTACTGACCCTACTAGGGGTTCTCATATTCTCGCTATCGTGGACTGGTGCGGATCGTGAACAGATCAAAGTGGGTGCTACCACAGATACAGTCGTTCACCCCATTGTTCAGGCGGCTATAATACTTCTAGTGATTGGTCTCGGGTGTGCGGTACAACCACTCCAGATAGGTCTGCGCTGCCTAGTTGTTGATCAAACTCCGTCACATCAACACAGCATAGTGGGCGCGTGGGTTACGTTCCTAACCGGTGCTGGGGCTATAATCACTTTCTTTTTCGGCTCATTGGATCTTCACCTGTCTCGCTTCACCGCATTCCGATCATCATTTTTGGGTCTTGCCCTTATTGCAGCCTGCTCACTGATCGCCACGGTCGGTGTTGCCCTAGTCTACGCGAAAGAATGGACGCATGGCCCTGGTCGATACGTTGAGTGCCAGAGCTCTTGCGCCAAACTTCTAGGTCATCTACGCATCACATCCGAAAAGCTCTCGCGCTCATCAAAGGTTGTCTACAGTATTCAGGCTTGGGCCTGGATTGTGTGGTTCCCATATCTATTCTACACGACCACCTTCATATCCGAGCTTGGTAAGTATCATCCTGAGAACAATTGAACTGGGATGAGTAGCTGACTACCTACTCGAACAGCTTTACACGAAGATCAGCAATTTTTAATCAGCATGCGGGCCTCGTCGACTGAAAAAGCACACGCTTCGGTACAGCTGGGCTCACTGGCGAGCCTTGCATCCAGCGTGATATCACTACTTAGCAGCGCAATCATACCAGCTATCGTGATATTTTACAGCCGAAACAAGCCGGACCGCCAACATACAGATGGTACTGGTGAAAACACAACCAAGTTTCGCTTATGGGCATTCTCAGAAGCCTGCACAGCTGTTATGATGTTCTCCACGGTCTTGGCTACCACTTCGCTGCAAGGCATTGCAATTATAGCGTTATTAGGCGTTACATGGTCTATAGGCCAGTGGGTACCATTTGCGATCATGAGTAGCGAAGTCGATGGCAGGAATTCGTCCCAAATTGACCTAGACTCAGATGGCACGGAAAGGGCTGGAGCAACTCTGGGCCTCTACAATACGGCTATTTCAGGGCCACAGATTCTTGTCAGCTTGCTGGGCATGTTGGTATACGCCGTTGCTAATGTAGCTGGGAGTGCCGTACCAACAGCATGGGTTCTGGCTATTAGCGGTTGCGCAGCATTGAGGAGTAGCATGATTGCGTATAAGGAGGCCTGCAGGTATCCGCTGAGCGTAGCATAGCCAGACTTGTGGGGAGTTTGCGCAATTTAGTTCCCATAATCTTAAGAAGGTTTCAGCACAGGTGCAGTTTTGTGAGTTCTACCTGCTATGGTCAAGGTACGGTAGAAGTTTCTACGCACAATCTACGCCTTCACTTTGCACAGTCTGGGTCATATACTACTGGAAAAATATCAGTGAGACAATAGAATAGTATGTCTATGTGTTCCAATTTCCGACTCAAGCGAAGACAGTAACCGCAAGAGGAAGAGAGTATGCTATCGTGTCCTTGAGCTACAGTGCATCTTACTACGGCTGCTGCTTGCCGGCAAGGTAACGATCCACGACTGCTTGATAGGGCGAGCCCTCTGGACAGAATTGCCACTCTGCCCACGCGTCCTCCTCTTTCCTTTCGTCTCCGACTGCTTGGAAACACGCCGGGTTTTCGTCATGGAATTGCTCAAGATCCCTCCAGTCCCGACACTGCCGTGTCTGATTGAACTTGTTCACGAGAACCTGGTCCGTCACGATCTCCCCGATAGTCATCGGGTCTGTGCGTGCTGCGCACAGAGTGTCCTGCCATAGAACATTCAGAGAATGTAGGACCTGAGCGGACAGCGGTTTGTCACCGCTTAGCCTGTGCAGTTCGCTCCACAGCACTTTCTGAACTTGTCATTAGCATTCATCAATGACAATAGGTATCGACCATCCGCACTAAGCTGTGTAGGCTGTGGTAGCCGGCTAGAACATAAACCTCCTTTGTCTCGTCCCATGGGAACTCTTTTGAAGGCAATACGTTTGGTTGACCCTTGGGGAGCGCAACGACTCCCTTATCAGGATCAAAGGACCTGAACATGTCGTCGGTTACTTGCGAGCCCAGGCCTGTAAATTCGTACTGCTCTCTTGGATATACCGAGCGAATAGTAATGTCAAAAGATTCGTGCCAGATGGATGACGCAGATGTCCTAGTAGAAGCAAAAGGATCTACTGCTTGAACTCTGTATTAGACTCCTTCGACTAGAAAATCTCACGCTGAGGACCTTTACCTGAGTTGAAACGTATAGCATCACCTATGAGCCAACATCCCTGTAAAATACTTAAGGCCAGACACAGGAGAAAGATCGTCCATAGCGCGAACACATTGCGCTGTCGAGGAGCCGAAGACGCCTTTTTGCCTTCGTACAAACCTTCCTCTTCACTGCTGGGAGAAAGCAAGCGTGTGTTGTCGTGGCAGTCGCCTTCGCTCGTTTCCAACGACGTCCTCGTTCTTAGAAGTTCCATATGGCTAGCAGTGAATTGGATGTCAACACAAGGCGGAGAGAATAGTACGAACATTAAGATACTGAAAGCTTGCTTCTCTTGCGGCGATGCTGCAAGGTCAGAATGGTGCAGGTAACCTACCACTTCACAATCGCCGCGACTGAAAACCCTACTGTAATCATGCCACTGCACAGCGCCACAGTCCCCGCTTGCGCGGGTCAGGTCTATCGACCCGTTCTGTGCTTAGATTGCTAATCACAGCGCAGATCACGCCCAAATGAGCTCGAAGTAAGGCCGGTAGGAATACTTTGGCTAAGGTTACCTGCACGTTGAGTTCGCCTCGTGCTAATCCAAAGCTAGAAAATGTCGCTACGGAGCTACAAAGCCACCGACCAGGGTTCGTACATCGCTGAGACTGTGGGGGTCTTGCTAAGTCGGCTCCTGGAGGCCCAGCTCTTGCAAGCCTTGATCAACTTTCTTAAACAGAGTCCTTCCCAAGAATACAGATGAGCAAAGCCATGTTGTTCCAACGAAGTCAGCACAACGGTCCGGACAGAAAATCTCGAGATCCGTGGCCACGAAAGCTATGGCGGTCAAATCTTCTCATTTGCCTTATTCTTTTCTTCAGCCTGGTAAACGTCTTTGAAGCGCTCTTGATCGGCTTGAACAGCCCTTCGATAAATCAAGTCATACGTTCGTAGGCTTGATCGATAGAGGTTTCAGTATACGTCAAGCTGACGATGGAAGGTCCTCTACATGTCGATGGTCACCAAGCGATATATCGTGAATCAATCAAGACCATCAACAAACCAGTTTTTCCCGAGAGACTTTACGACGCCGCTGCTATTCTCCAGACCGTGGAGGAAGAAATCGGTGGATACAATAAAGACAGTTCTTTAGTAGCGCTTCCACCTACAGGACTATTGCCTTCGCGACAGTTCCCATGGGACTCGACGAAGCACATATACGCTCTCTCTGGTTATCATAGCTTGCATAGTGTGGTAAGCGATTTGGAAACTGCTAATCAATATCACTGGCAGCTAATGCTATATAGCAAAATATCTATCAGACTTTACTCAAGCTTTCCGGCGATGAACCGCTTAGTGGTCATACACTTCATTCCCTCGTAGTCCTCTGGGAGGACAGTCTTTGCACAGCCGACATGATGCCTCGATCCGTCGCCGACAACCTGTTGTTTAATAACACTGCTGTAGCAGAAGCCGGACAGATGCGGGTCAGTAGCGCTTTGCAGTTCTATTCATACGAAGGAGATATGTGCTAACTTGTCAACAGTAAGTTCGCAGAAGTTTTGTCCCTGACTACTTATTGAAGTTGCACTGACGACTCCTTCTTTCGCATGTTAGAGTGTGCCGCGACTGGGGTCGAGTTGAACAGATCGCTAAAGAGAACACAGCATGTTTCAAAGACTTGGGAGCAGCTAGAGCTAAGTCAAGTAACATGGATGAATGGCTACATTGTCCACAGGACTCACCTTACCAAGAAAAGGTAAATGCGTATATTGCGTATAAAAAAGGCAACAACTAAAGGGCAAGAAGATGGAGTATTAGGCTATCGTATTTAAATGCTTAATACTACTGTCTCTATGTGCGGATATTGTCCAGGCACTCTCAAAAGTTATAGCAAGGGACGCATTCGCATTGGTTGCGATGAATGTGAGGAGGATACGGAATGCAACTATTGCAATGCTAATAACAAATATTAGATTGCATTTAGGAGCATTTGTCCGAGCACATCGACTTGGTAACCCCAGATGTCAAGATTTTCGCGATTCTGAATAATATAAATAGGAATATTGAGCATATTCATATTTGCTTACTCGTCGGAGGAGTACGTAGCATGCTACACAAGACAGACAGTATGTTTTGCCTAAATAATGAATACTACATAGCAAGAAAGCAAGAAACACAAAGCTTAATAAGTATCAAGCCTCTATACAATGCATTCCATTCTCTTTTCACATCCGCCCTCTCTGCGTGGGATTTTACTGGGAGGAATTGACAACTCGATTTGACATTGAAACACAGATGGTCTTTGCCAACGTCTATTATATTCTTTGATTGTGCAAGTCTTGTAACTTTTGCATAGCTTCAATCACTTCTGCCGTAGACGCCGTGCCGCCGAACCTTCGTAGGGCGTATAGAGCGGCTAAATGGTCTGGCCTATTGCATGTCCCAGTTACATCACTTATAATAATAACAGCGAAGTCCAATTGATAGGCATCTCTTACCGTCAAATCGATATATACATCTATCCCTACTCCTATTATAACTAAATAGTTAACTTAGCGCTCCTTTAAAATATCTGCTAGCAATATACAAACGAAAC
Source organism: Talaromyces wortmannii (assembly GCA_001939245.1). NCBI lineage: Eukaryota > Fungi > Ascomycota > Eurotiomycetes > Eurotiales > Trichocomaceae > Talaromyces > Talaromyces wortmannii. The sequence continues at coordinate 17,424 of MJVA01000523.1, forward strand.
TAGAATATCTTGTTTTATCAATAACTTTTTCACTAAGTTAAAACGTGAGCTCATCTAAGATATCAGTGTCCTAAGATCCTTATATAAAACCTTGCAATTGTTCAATCTAATCTCGAATATTGCGACCACATCTATTAGAGTAGTCAGCGTTATATTCTATCCTCAAGAAGAAGACCAGAAAATTGATAACATAGAATATAGAGCACAGCTTGTTAATATATAGAACAATCGCTATTAGTTCATTTTGCGCGCCCATCTTCGCAAAGCTACCTTATTTATGGTAGAAGCCATTTTGTATATCGGCCACAACAAGTACTGGAGAGGAATCGAGTTGGACCATCTTAGTGGGGGCTACTTTCTGTCTATTGTAATTTTCGGTGTCAAGGCTCTTACGAGAGGAAGTTGAGACTCGTATCTGTCTCTTCTGAACATTAAGATACTTTAAGGATGGGGACTTCAGGTCTTATTTACCTCGGATCAACCTCTCCCCTGACCAACTTCAGTAGTTAATGACACGGTGGCAGCTTACATCTGACAAACTGCGGGATCTTGGCACTGCTTAATAATTCGGAGAATCAGTGCAAAAACAGATTCAGGAAATGTTGTCAATTGGTTCTTCTATGGAGCATGAGATTCTCATTTACATGAGTAATTTATCAGTTTATATAGGCGTTTTCTCACTAATTTGATCCAATCGCATAATCCCATATAATTCCAAATAATTCAGGGAGATCAACGAATTCCATTCTCAATTATGAAACGTTGCCTAGGAACCGACTCGGAACCGAGTCGGTTAGTAATCACCCAATAAGGTTGACAAGTTGACAACATCAGCTGGTCACCTGCGACTCGAAGTTAGGGGTTCAAAAGTTTAAATCCAAATACAAGATACTGTATTGGCGCTAAGAATTAATTTCAACGACTAGTCTAAAAACAACTAAAATTTATGCTACGTACGTACTTTGATATTATTTTATCATTTATATTTTTGAGATTGACTACAGACACTACCAATATTTTTTAATTATATTATTAATTTAACTTATTATTTATTGTTTACTTTTTAATTGAAATTTGTTATGTAAAATAAAAATAGTAATATAGAGTGTTGGATTAAAATATTTGGCCAGGCGGTGCAGTTGGCAGAATGTCCACGCTTTTTGACAGTTGGCCTTATCTTGATGAACGGCTGTTCCATGTAATTAATTAATTGGATACCCAACCGCCCGGCACAACCGCCCGCCCACCTTCAATACACATACAAAGGCCCAATTTTCAGACCTAACAAAAAATTATGTCATGTCAGAAGTGGGTCCCAACAATACAACACTCTACATAATATTGAAGGCATGGGTGCATCTGTACTTGGATGCGGAAGCAGCCACTGTAGGTGTGCAGGGCTATAGCCAGTTGGCTCCACATGATCAGTGCTCACCTCAATATAGTATAGGCGACTATGCAACAAATGGTGGTACCAGATATGATCATAACCTAGCTGCTTATCAACATACCATTCCGTTCAACTTTGTATCAACCACTGTCCTAGGATAGGTACACTACCTTTGTTAATAAATTTTATTATCGTTGTCAGGCATGATCAATGAAATCTGTTGCTGGGGGAAAACATAATCATCTATATATTAGCTCAGTAAGGATGATGAACCCTAAAGAAGAATACATCTGTCCAGCTAGGCGATTTGTGCAAAACGCCCCTAGAAGGCTGGGTCAGGATATGCGAAGAAACAGTGCTGTCATTGCTGGACATGACCTTTTTATTGCCAGCCAACTTTTACGCGCCCTTACATTCTTTAGAGCACATGACTGGGGTGTTGGTGATAACTACTCACAGATAAAGTCAAGTCGTGCGATTTATCAAGATGGGTTTGCTTTAGTCTTGACAAGTTTGCACTGCAGGATCCCCTGTACCTCATTAAGTATTGATTGATGAAATGTATACGGTCAATCACGTCTTACGGCACTAAAACAGTATAGTGCTTATTGATGTAGTACTAGGGTCTCACTCTTGTAGTATACCTGTGATAAGGCGAAGCATCTTACATAAATAACAAACTAACTAACTTAGTTAACTAACTAGATAGACAACGGTTACCGTAGCATAAATAGCTGTTATAAAGCCAACTATTCATACTAGTAATGCATACTATCTTGTGACCCTTGCCGCTTTAACATACATTCAACTCTAGCCTTATGCTTGATAGCTATCCCAGTCCTACTATAGATCTCATATCCTACATATTGTAATCCTCTGAAGTATATTCTCGGTCCATCAAGCACCAAATAATCCTCCCTATGGCATTTATTTCATACCTAGAATGGCGATATGCATATGCATGTGTGCGCTTTACACAAGAAGTACAGGACTAGCATCCTTCGCCTCTTTTATGCGTCATGCGACTGATGCCACCCCTAAGTACCTAACCAGGGTGCATAAATACCCTGTTTTTAGGGCTTTTCTGGGATGTCCATACTCCATCTCAAGTTGGCTAGCGTGAGTGCGTATACTAGTCCTAAAGTGGTAATTATATAATCTAATTAGCAGCTATTCTTGGGGCTTTTTTTGGGATGTCTAGATGTCATCTCAATTTGGTTAACGCAAGTGCGTATACTAGTCCTAAAGTGGTAATTATATAATCTAATTAGCAGCTATTCTTGGACCTATATGTCAAATATTTTAACATATAATAATAATTTTTAAGTCAATTCTATAAGTTATATAATTATCACTTTAGGACTAGTATACGCACTCACACTAGCCAAATTGAGATGACATCTAGACATCCCAAAAAAAACCCTGTAAAGAAGGGCAACACACCTGCCTTCTAATTAATTAATTCGGTATCGTTGCCAGCCCTTACCACTACACCACACACTCCTGTTCTATAACAGAGCACGGACCAGCAGTGAAAAGTTTTGGAAATGGTCAGTGCAGTGCACTAGGTAGTATAATAACCAAGGTTCCAGTCAATAAGGAACCAACCGTTATAGACCGGAGCATATTCACGACTAGATGTGATTGACCCTATAGATCGTATGCGCATTCATGGCTAGCTGTGATTGATGTTCTAGATTGCATGCATATTTATGACCAGATGATTGAGGTCTTTCTCTTGTATATTTTCGGTTGTCTCGCACATTTTAGAACATCTTTCCTCTGCTGTTGGATTTAAAGGTTGGCGTAAAAACTCGGCATTTATTAAGATACTAGAATACACTAGAACGGTTGGCACTTGTTGGTTTTTTACCTATAAATGCGTCTAAGTAAAAAACCAAAAAAAAAACTAAAAATCAGAGTACCTGCTTCTAGTCCGCCGTACATAGTCTTCGACTGCGTAGCATAACTTTGAATAAACGATATGGAACGGGACGAGACTCCCAAGCTTACAATCAGCGCATCGGCACAGCTAGACCCCGAGACCCTCCGGTTCCTTGACCAACTTCATCGTGCTTGGTCAGACCGAGCTTCTCTATCCACCTACGCCCAGCTTCGGGACGAACTGCTGCTTCAGCGCGACAAAGTCGACAGCAGAGTGGCTGCATTAAGCATCGTCACCAAGATCGCTTGTCCCGATGCATTGGCAGTCGATGCACACTGGCAGGAACTGTTTATGCTCGCCAGGTCGACTGAAGATGAAGGGAAGAAGCGCAAAAGAGAGTACCATGAAGTTAATCGTCTTCGCAATTACCTGATCGTTGCAGCGCTTTGGTCGCCTCCAGTCCTTGTCCACTATGGCTGGGATAAGGTAGGGCAGACCCAAATGTACACTCTCCGCGCCTGTGCGACGCGTTATCCTCGTTTCTTAGACGATGTGTGCCCTCGGCTGAATTGCGTCCTTCTTGAGCGACATCGTCAGGGTATCAAGAACGGCCGCGTCAAAACGCTCAACGAAGCGCCCATACAGATAAGTCGCGATCTAACGCTCTCTGCTTTAGCATCGGCGATACCACATTGCGACGATGAGCTATGGCTGACGGACGAAAGTGGGAGCTTCTCCCTGGAAACAGGCGGTCCGTCGCTCCGTCAACTCCGGCCGAACCACTTCCAATCATATCTACTGACAAAGGATTTTTTTGGGGTCATTGTCGCCCGAGACCGAGGGCTCTTCCAACAATCGTGCCTTGAAACTCAGGATAGCAGTTTGATGCGGCAGTCAATACCGCTATCTACAAATATTTTGCAAAGCAGGGTCACTACTCCCGGCTTGTTGGACACGTTGGGTGGAGACGGTTTTCCTGTCGTCTGCTACTCGCATGAGCCCTCGGTCATGCCAACGGAAATACAAGTATTTGCATCGAATGCTCAATCTGATCCATTCATGACTTTATCTCCGGGTATCTGCCGCACACCAGGTGAGCAGTTCAGAATGCCGGACGAACCTAGCAACTTTCACAATGCCCCGAACTATCAGGGTCATGATTTCTCTTCACTTTGCCTATCAGACTCCAATTCGGAGCCTTCTGTTCTGTCTCGAGACGGATCTCCATCAGAAGGCGACGCTTTTACGTCGGATACATCGCGTATAAGCACTTCCTGCGGATCCGATGAAGAGACACTGTTTACATCAGACTTCGTTTCGGATCCTCATTCAGGCAGTGGCATCGAAATGACTGGTTCATTAAGCAAGAGAACATCGCACTTGATCTCTGACAGGTCAGCTGTCTCCAAGAAACGACGGCATGTAGAAGCAAAGGCGGTGGCCCTTGCTCATGCTCGACCGAAGACTGGAATGCTAAGACCTGCCCGCTCTGGTCAAGCAAATCGACAAGCAAATAAGTCGTTGAGGTGTTCAAACTCTACTATTATACCGCCTTCCGTGTCTACGGAGATCCCGCCGACCATGGAGGAGGCCCTCCAAAGCAGATATCGTGATCTGCTTGTGGACTATGCAGCAAAAGTTGCCAAAGAGGCACGTAGGACGGATGCTTCACAACAACGAAAGAGTCGCACGCAATGGTTCAATTCAACTACGAGATGGGCCTCGGTCTGGACTTATTCACAAGGCGAACTGCCTCGTGGTAGTGCCCTTTCGGCTGATGAAGCCGAAGTGTTCTACTACACCTCTGACGAGTTCATTAGAGCTGTCCAAAACGATCGAATTTTCAACAAGCCGGTCATCATAAAGGAGAAATTCATGGACTCTGGCATGCATACCATTGATAACATAGCTTCTTTGCTCAGCGACGCCCTCAGCGATGCAGTTATTGAAATCAGAAGGCTTGATGATCTCCAGCCAGTAAGGATGCCGGTTGATGAGTTTCTGACCGGCATGAGAACCAATCGCCTTGATAGCGTCCACTCTTTGAACCTGCGCAGTATCACCAATTGCCACCGGCCTCTCTTTACTATACTCCCCCGCTTCCGCTTGCTCAAGAGTCTCGTAAATAGGGTTGAGGGGGGCAGTCTTGGTAGACGTGCTGTGTCAGTCGACGCGGCTGGCTGCACCAGCTTCAGCAGACTCGAACTTGCAGGTGCCTTCTCTGGACCACATCTGGATAACTGGCGCGGTACATGGTTAAGGAACCTCGCTGGCATAAAGCTCTGTGTCATTATTCCCCAGGAAAACATAGAATCGAAAGAGGATAGCTTCGCAGAATGTGGTCATAATTGGCCTCCAAACGAGGGACCGAGACTCATTCTCCTTGAGCATGACGACGTACTATTACTGCATCCGGCTCTGAGAGTTGTACATGCTATGCATTCACCGACAAACTGTTTGATAGAGGGAGGATTTTTCTGGGACGAGCTCAGCATCATAGAGACATTGGAATCAGTACAGTGGATCTGCAAGACTCAGGTAACAGCTAACGAACCAATTTCTTTTAAGCTTCCATACATTGTTGGGGAGTTAGAAAAACTTGTCAAGGATCAGCCCGACCGCTTCCGGGGCCAAGCCTCGAAATTAGACTTCTTGCGCCGGTTTGATAAGGCAGTACTATCTCTTAAAGGGCTGGGCTGTCACTGTCCACAACAGAACTGTGACGAGTTGTGCAAGTGCCGACAGGGAGGACGTTGCTGCACAGTGTGGTGTACGGACCATCAGCAAATTGGTCACCTGAGTTGTATCGGGTCCATAGTCACGGATTAGGTCGAGGTGTTACGAGCGTCGGGCCTTGGAACACAGGAAAAGAGAAGGCGATAGCCAATGAACAGGGATCATCAGCATAACTTACAACATTGTCTAGACTGTCTGCGTCAGAGCAGGTAAGTCTTGTTTCAACCCAGAGCTAGCTTGATTATGGCATCTTGTTTAGATTATAATAGACCTGATTCAAGTGGTCAATGAGCTCTTATTAAACGACACTGGCAATGCAATACATCCGATGTTATGAGAGTTACCTCAAGTAATCATATCAAAAACAAACCTGTCGCCTCTAAGTACCTCCAGATCACGGATAATAATTGCAATTTTCTAGCGCTAGCTCTCTACGTATACTGCTCGCCCGGTAGCACTATAGCATCATCGGGAACTCGTAATTGCTGCCATTTGCTCCGCCAATCAGGCACGCGTCGGTCAATAATCCATTCAAGTAACGCATCAAAATTGCGACACTTCTTGACCAGGTTGTAGTCCGGGAAAGGTATTGTTTTTGATTTCGGAAACCTTTCGTTGTGTACCCAGTTGTGCGAGATGATGCCCACGTCAGCGGTGCACAGGAGATTCTGTAGCAGGATGTGCATGCAGTGTGCCTTGAGGTTGCGACGGGAGCGATCTGATGGCTGATCGTAATAGTACTCAGGCCACATCTCCTTCCTCACCTCGTTCAGACAATGAACGATATGGAAGATGTCTACCTGAGCAAAATACGCATCTGGTCCATGGCCCCAGGACAGCGGCACTTTCACACTCCGAGCAGGATCTTTGCCAGAGAGATTGATGTCAGCTTCCGATACCACGATGACTTCGAGGCCTTTCCTAGTCAACGTCTCCCACGCTCTGTCGACCTCGGGCGACGGTGGCATTCGGTAAATGGAAGTATTATCGTGAAGAGCACCGTTGATCGTTGTGAGGCCCATCTGCATGTCGACTTCATCCAAGATAGGAGCTGGAACTGTTTAGACGATGAGAGAAACTCGGAAAGGTCAGGAATCGTACAGTATGCTGATGCCACTTTGAGATCTGGATTTATGGAGGCATTACGGTAGGGGCCTCTGTGCATATCGCATGTGTCTGGCCGAAGCAAACCAAAACCAAGCAGAAAGACATTCAGAAGGACAGATACGCCTGCAAGTATCGAAGTAACGAGGCAACGACGCTGCAAAGCTTTGTCCGTCCTGATCGTTATCCCTGTTAGGGGCTCATCGGCTGCTGACTCGCTCTGCTTGAGCTTGTTGTAATACGTCGGAAAAAGGGACCAGAGCATTTTGTCGACAGATAGCTAGACACAATTTTCTAGAAGGTCAACGTAGGAGTCCCTGAGCAGCCAATTGCGCGATATATAGCTAGTCAGAAGACAACCATTAGACTAGAGCGAGGACTAACGTTACCCTTTGCCGCCTCGGCACCTGTGCTTCTTAGAGTGGACAGAAGTAACCGGATTTACGACGGTGGTCGGCGTTAACCCCCCACTGATAAAGCTTCCATAAGCCTACCTATTCTCAACAGCATCGTGAGCTGGTTACAGGTGTCACGGATACGTATCCTTATTCCCCGCCCTACTGGGCCACAACCGTGCATAACGGCAATAGTATGGAAGCTAGCTACATCAGGTCAATGAAATCTACTACTACTACTATACAACGCTAATAGCTTAGTAGGTGTTGGAAATAGTCAAAATTGCCATTACCTTCTCTGCCAGGCCAGACACCCGGCCACTAAAATTTAGTCTACACCTGATGACCTTTTTCTGACACCTGCTGGGCTGTACGTCCCATCGTGAGGGTCCACAGTCTACTAGTTTGATAACGTATTTTATCCCGGCGCCCGAGCAGTGCCAACAAAACAACTGTCGCGCTACTTAACTCTGTGGGCGCTCCTCGCAATTGTGGCCGTCCGTCAAGCATCTTGCTATTGACTCTCTTTGTTACACACAATGGGGGTGGACTACGAGAAGGTAGCAGACAGCGAACCAGATGACTACAAAGACTACACCGTATCTGAAGCAAACGGAAGCCAAACTCATCTCTCTCGCCGGGTCCGATTCGATCGAGCAAGCACAGGGTTAACACTGCTTAATATCTTCCTGTTCATCTTCTCGGCAACGCTCTGTGGCATTGCATACCTGCACCGTCCTCGTACCAATAGCCAGGCTCTGCAAGAAGTCCTTGCTTACTGTACGCATCGTCTCGAAAGAGAAGTGGCTACAAACGCTAACAAAAATTTTCCAGCTCCCCTGCTTGATCACATCGAATTTCAATTCGAATATAAACAGGTCGAAGGAACGCTATTCGACGAAGATTTTTTGTCAAGAGAGGAACTCGTACTACGGGGCCATTCCAACAATAAAAGCGATGCGGCTTGGGAAGCTCTGACTAAAATTCAAAGAATCCCCGCGACGGCGGATGAAGTTCGTAGGTTGGGAAAGGATCCAGGATCGACGGTGAGGATACCTGCAAAATATGGTTCGTCCGGCTTCCTGTACAACTTTGGGAACGTTGTTGGCTGACTGAGAACTAAACCACAGGCTTTGGGGACAAGACCCACGCGATTCAGCTGGATGCACAACATAACCTCCATTGCTTGAACATGTGAGAGAGCTGCGAGCGCCCCTGAAGCTGCGCTTTGCTAATGTTTGTGGACCAGGATCCGGCAATACGCGTATCGAGAATATTACTTCCCAGAAGTGGTAGATACTGTACGCGATGGCACCAGTCCTCTGCCAGAAATTCACCAAGCCCATCTCGCACACTGCCTGTCAGTCCTCAGACAGACGCTCACGTGTAATCCTAGTCTAGAAGTCCTGGTACACAGAGTAAGAGATCCAGGATGTCTTCCAATAGTAACCCAGTGTGACGTGCTAACTTTCGGCTCTAGTGGGTGAAGGATCAGATATATCCTTTTCCTGACTTCAACGTTAACAAAAAGTGTGTCAAGCACAATCAAATCTTAGATTGGCAAGCGAAGAATGGTTTGCCGGATGAGAAATGGTATGAGGTTACGGCCGAGGGACCAGGCGAGGATGCTACTGTGTTTGAGCCGCCTCCGAAGCTGCTAAAGTGGACATCAGAATTCAACTCAGTCGAAAAATCGTAGCCGCTCCTATAACTTCCATGCCACTCTGATCTTCCGCCGCCATCCTTTTGTGAATATATATTAGTTGCCTGATAATGATATATTTATAAAAGATTATTTTTACTATAACTTTATTCATTAATTATTATAAATAGAATTAATGCTTTTGTAAATTTATATGACGTACATGTATTCCACCACCGAACCGTCCACACCACCGAACTGTCCACCACTATATAATAACACTATACAAAATGACAACATTTTGAATCTGTCTATCTGTATATATCAACAAAATTATATGTAAATACTAACTTAAATTTAAGTATATATAATGAGTTACTATGAGAAACCATATGTTTAAATATTAATAAAAATAAATAAAAATTAATTGAGATTATTTAAAAATATACTGTGTTTTTAGGTATTTTATGTAATTTTACGTAAGTATAGTAAATATTTTATAATTATATATAATTTTCATAAATATTATTTATTAATATAAGATATTTATCCATGTAAAATTCAGGTTAGTGTTTATATATAATTTTGTTGAGATATAACGCTATTTTCTATGGTGTATAAGGGTGGACGGCCTCGACGGTTCGGTGGCGGACTACGTTACAGTACATTCAGCTTATTAATCAGGATCCTTAATAACTTAAAGTTAATTAAGCTTTATAATAAGCTATAAACATCATCCTTGTCGCACTTAGTGGAGCAAGGCTTAATAATCGGCTGCAACCTGCAAAGGTGCCAATTTTGTGGAAGGTGTCAAAAGGTCTGATTTGTTCTATCTGCCACTAATTTCCTATTTATATGCAATTGCCATACAAATTACTAACCCCTATTTGTTTACCCTTATCAGGATTTTCCTTGAGGCCACGTCGCCAAATCGACAGTCAATTTCGGTAAATTTGCCGCTGGCCGGTTGGGGATTAGTACGATTTGACGGTTGACAATCCCTAAACCACGCAACTTCATGAGACCTAAATGGCAAGGGCCTATTCAGAGCCTGTTGCTAGATGTCAGCTGTTGCACGTAATCACGCAGATCACTTCAACACTTACGGCCAACAAGACCACCCTCATGGTTGTAGAGTACGGTAGGTGGCTTAGCGTCAGCAATAGCGCTCACATCACCTAGCATAAAATTAGCTGTTATACAGCCATTGATCACTTTAGTACTTACGGCCAACAAGACCACCCTCGTGGTTGTAGAGTACGGTAGGTGGCTTAGCGTCAGCAATAGCGCTCACATCACCTAGCATAAAATTAGCTGTTATACAGCCATTGATCACTTTAGTACTTACGGCCAACAAGACCACCCTCGTGGTTGTAGAGTACCGTGGGCGGCTTACTGCACAGGCAAGAGTATAAGGATTAGTACAAGTCTTGCTTGTCCAGATAGACGATCAGAGCTATACTTACGCGTCCTCAATAGCAGTGACGCCTGTGATTCAGTCGGTCAGAGGCGCGGTTCTCTCTCTCTCGTAAAAAAAGGTGCAGAATGTTGACTTACTAGCAACAGGAGCGGCCGATGCAAGAGCAATCAGCGCAGTAAGGAAAGCCGCAATATTTTGTAGAGGAGCCATGTTAATGCCAGAAGAATCGAAACGATTGATTTACTGTAGTTAAGAATCTTGTACTACATGAAAGACCTGGCTATCCTCTTGGGTTATATACTGTTGTGAAGTATGCTTGCTCGAGACCTCATTCCTTAGAGCTTACATCCATATGTACGTTTGCACTAGTGCCGCTCTCGTCGACCTTTTCCAAATTGCATAGGATAGGCGGTCAGGAGCATCTACAGCCCCGTATCAGGTACGGTTACATTTTGTTTCTGTACTAATGCAGAGCCCACTGCGTGTTGGCAATGGCCTGATCCTCATTCTGTCTGCTCGAGTGGGTTTAGTCTTGAAGCCCGTAACAACGCTAATCCACTCAATGTTGTCAGCGGTACGAGTCTGCTCGGACTTATCACGCCGGAGACCCGTCGTTGCTGAATTGGAAGGGAGCTAATATGATGATCGTTTCAAGAGAATCTAAGCTCGCTGTCACATGCGCAAGCGACAAGGCGGTGCTATGCAGACTATACTCCGTGCAGTCAAGATCCGCAGCCTTATTGAAGAGCCATCTACAAAGGACCAGGGTGCCGCTTCGATATTGACCTACAGTTGCGCAAAAATGGCGCAATTCACACTACTGCAGATAAAAACTTTGGGCTTATACATACATGTACCTAGACTAGTATAACAGTTCATGTGTTGTATGCCGCAGTCTTCCGAGCCGACGTAACAGACAAGGTAGCGTATTTGCAACCAACACAATGGCGATGTCAGGGTTTTAACTTTCTAAGGCCCTTTTTAGTATTTACGTACTTGTTTTTCAGACCTTTTTGTATAGGGATCTCTCGGGAACTCGGCATCTTGAGTTACTTCTTGCAGCAGACTTGATGAGACCAGGCCAAGCCCCATCTGACTCTCCTGTCTGATGCTTAGTTTCCTCTCTTGCAACTCACAAAAACTAAGGCTCGCTGTTCATGAGAATCATTCACATTGACTCTTCACTCATTGCACGGCAACATGTTCCCAAAAATGAAGTACAAGGAAGTCCCGCAAGATCTTTCGGATGACTCTTCTGAGTCGATGCCTCGTTTCCTTCTCGCTCCTCGTCAACACACAGCGCGAACTTACATTCTGATTGCTGCCATCGCCTTCTCTTTTGTAGCTTCGAATGTTATTACCTGGTTCTGCGCTGCGAAGGTCTGGAGGCCTAGTGAGATCGAGAGGCCTGCTGACGTTGAGCGAATCGTTGATTTCGATCCTCCGTCAACATATGGTACACCTGGATTTGCCACCGCGTTCATTAACATATGCTGAATTTCATTCTAGCTGGTCTTAGGTACGACTTAACTGAGCTCTTGGACAGTCACTCTCTATACACGAGCACCAATGCCACTTTGCGTGATCAAATGTGGCTCGACATCGATGTAGACGATGGAATGATAGCACTTGATGACGCAGACGTGGCACGCTGGGGCTTGCCAGCGTCGCAAAGGTTTCCTTGGGACAACTCTAAGAGTATTTACCTCTTGCATGCGCACCACAATCTACATTGCGCGGTCAGTGGTCTACATTTTCAGCCATTTCACGGCTCACTAACAACAGCTACAGCGCTCCATCTACATATCTCTTATGGAATATCGAGAAGGTCTTCCGCAGAGTCGCAGACATCATCATATCATTCACTGCCTCGACGCGCTGCGTCGCGATGTAGTGTGTAACGCAGATGATACTCCACGGCACACACCTACTGACCCCGCGCATTCTGGAGAAACTGGTTTTGGGCAACATCGTCAATGTCGGAACTGGGACACTCTTAATGATTGGGCCAAGCAACACTACGCCTGCTACCGCTACGACCACGAGGAACTTGGTGTCGGCTACCCGGAGATCCAGAGGTTTGTATGGTGCCCTGAGGGAAGCCCATACCGCAAGGAAGTCGACAAATACTTCGTGGTTGACTACGACACCCCTAGGGGTCATGGCATCATTTGAAGACAGTTCATTGTGGATGTGATGCTGAATCTGGGAGTAGCGCAGGGCGGCAGGGAACAGAACTGTAGTGAGAATTATAGCTAGTAGACAGGTTATAGTTAGGCGCCTAGTATGATGAGATTATACCGCAGATGCGAAGCGCAACCCCCTCTTTATGATTAGTAACGTTAGGGTCTTGCCACTAATAATGGGTGGCCCAGCCCTATTATCCTGGTATGTGTAATAAAGAGAAAGAAGTAATTAAGAGAGTAGGAATTAATTAAGAATTTACGTAGAAGAATGACACACGCAACTCTTAGTAGTTCTAACTTTATTAGATTAAATATAACTTAATAGAGGTTTTTAGCTGGCAGCCTCCACTGCAAACTACGAAGAATAACGTAATCGGTAAGCGAGCGGCCACTTTCTTTCCGAAACGCGTCCTATATGACTTTCAAATCTCAATTTCTAACCCGAAATAATAATTAGATACAAAAAATTAATTACTAGTACGATTAGGACATCTAGTTATTCTATATCCTAAAATTCTATAGCCATTACAATGGAATTAACTTTATATAGTGAAGTGATCTCGACACGACCACAATGCTTAGCAGAATTGGGAGGGCAGAAGTAAGCTAGACAGCTATATATATTAATACTGTTAGATCGACTCCACAGCTAATTACAGTATATTTTCTATATACTCTATATTCTTACTATATTGCCGGTATCTATACTATCTAAGAATAGGGGTAAAACTAGAGGAGTAGACTATCTTATACCAAGCCGGATCGGCTATACATATTTCTATATCACTCCCCTTCGTTCAATATTCCCGAAAACGAATATAATGAAGCCAAAGTAATAACTAAAATAGAAAATAAAACAATGAGTATTAGAGGGGTGTTGAACGCCTCTTATATAAACAATCTGATGAACCATCTAGATGTTGTATTCTAAGGTTCTACTTATCCAATCGCAATGTCTTCGCTATACAATTCAGTCCTTCTAATTTAATTGCTTTTGTGAGACCATCCACAAGCATTTCAGAAAAAGGAATATAGATAATAGCAATATCACTATGTTCAATGTAATCCTAAATGGCATAATATCGAATTCAGATATGCTTGCTTCGCAAATGATTGACTGGATTAGAAGTGAGTGCCAAAGCGCCCTAGTTATCAATTCTTAAAATTGCACTGATCCCGTCAAATCTTTCTGTATTGAAAATAGGAAATACTTAATCTATATAGCATGCTTTGCAGCTTCTACAGCAGCGATAGATTCAGCTTCAGTCGTAGATGTAGCAGTAATAGATTGCTTCCTGCTGCACCAACTAATTAGTCCTTTAGCTATTATAAATATATATGCACTTATCAAACGATATTTAGTAGCATTTCCATATAATAAATATGAATATCCTATCAATGAATCACTTCTCTTAGTTTTGTAATCTTTTCTATAAGAAATCCTATAGTAGATTGTTACTTTGACATATCAGAGTAGATGTTTTGAGGCTTTATAATAAATATCTCTAGGATCTGCTAGATGCTAACTCAATTGATTGACAGTGAATTAAATATCTAGTCTAGTTCCAGCAGCTAGATATATGAGTTAACTGATAATCTATGTGAATTATATATATAGATCTTGTGGTAGCTTCCTAGAAGATGTGTCATTCAAATTAATGCTTAGGCTTAGTGGGATAGCTTGAGGTTTTGTGTTCATCATTCCAAATTCTTCCAGGATAGACTGTGTATAGAACTATTAGTCTAATTAGATAGAGTTCTTCTTCCAGGTTATCCTGATCCCTAATATCTTGGTTGCTAGGCCCAAATCTTTTATAGGATGAAAGTGCTTTAATTGACCTTTGGTAGATTCAATGTCTTTAGTACTCTTGCTGAAGATAAGGATATCATCTACATAGAGCGCTATAATGACTCCGCGGTCATTTATAAAGATTCCTAGGTCTGTAGTGCTTTGTTGAAATCCAATAGATGTAACGAATTTCTTGACTTTCTGGTTCTAAAGATAAATAGATTGTTGAAGACTATATAAAGATTGTAGTATCTTATATACATCCTTTAGATTATAGGATTTAGGTGTCAGAAGATTGCTTATCGCTGCCAATCAAAATAATAGCAGACATTACTTGTATAAACAAAGCTATCTTTTATATTAGCAAGATTTATATAAATAAATCTAATAAAATAAATACTTATATAATTCTAATCTTAATACTAATAATATAGATTATTATAAATAAAAAAAAACCACTTTTATTAAAATAATTAACTATATTAGTATAATAATATTATTATAAAATAATATCTATTATTAGCTAATATTCTAAAGTAATTACTAAAGATATTAATAATATAAATATATAATTATATAATAATTATAATAATATTATAATTAATATAAAGAAATCTATATAGCATATATAATAATAATATTATCAAAACTAGACCAACAACTTGTCAGAAGATTGCTTATCGCTGTCAGAAGAATGGATAACTTACAGCCAACCATTGACACTTAGTAGTAGTAGTAGTAGTAGTAGTAGTAGTAGTAGTAGTAGTAGTAGTAGTAGTAGTAGTAGTAGTAGT
>MJVA01000073.1:0-30086 GCA_001939245.1 Talaromyces wortmannii
TAGCTTTTTAATTAATAATACTTTTTATATTAATAGATAGATAGTATACTTTAAAAATAGATTAATAATAATTAATATAATATTAATCATCGCTTTTTATTATTTTATAGATAGTAATCCCATTATAAAATCTATAATTATTATTTTAAATAGTTTTAATAAAACTAGTAATAGCTTAAATAGTCTATACTATTAATATCTATATACTTTAACCTATTAATATATAGAATAAATATAGATATAATAATTTATATTAACTTCTAATACTAATTAATAATATTTCTAATAAATAGCCACTACTATATAGGCTTTTTTAAAATAGTCTTTCTATATATTATTATAATTATTCTTTATAATTTCTAATTATAAAACTTTATTAAGCAGTATATATATAGCCCTCTTATATTAAAAAAAATCATATTCTCTAATATTCTATATTAAACTCTTAATCTATCCCTTATAGAGTTCTTTTAACTTTCTCTATATAAAAACGTTCTTTTATTAATATATTTAAAGGAGACTCTCTATATCAAACTTTATTTCTAAATAGATTATTTTAGTTTTTATAGCTTTAACTATTAGGAATTATAATACTAAAAGTTCTAGACTCTCTATATCACTAGTAATAGTATTTTTATTTATAGAAATATTTTTTTTTTTAGATCTATAGGAATTCTCTTTATTAATAAAAAAAAATATTCTTTTAGTCTTTTATACTTACGTTAATATATTTATAAATATAATTTAGTTATTTAAAAAGTTTAGTTTTTATTTTTATTCTTTAAAATAATTTTTCTATAGCTTTTCTTATAGAGTTAAGAGTATTATTATATCTTCTTTAACATTATCTATATAATCTAAATAATAACTTAATATATCTATAGAATTCTTTAATTTTAGATAATATTCTATATTAAAATTAAATATTAATAAATATTCTATTTATTAAACCTAACGTCTGCTTAATATTTTAATAGTAGTAAAATATTACAGATTATTATAATTTATTAGAATTTTAATTATATATTAGCTACTCTTTAAATATTATTATTAATACTAAAAAGCTTCTATTACTATTAGAAATTTTAAATTATATATTTTATAGTGTATTTTTAATTTTTTAAACTTCTAGAATTAGAAAGCTATTAGATACTATTAAATATTTTTAAATAATTAAATTATTATTATTTCTAAGACTTTATTTAAAGTATCTATTTCTATACTTATTTAGAATGCTAGATTATAATATTTTAGTATAGATTTATACTAAAATATTTACTTTAAATTTAAAAAAGACTTTTTAGCTTCTATTATTATATAGAATTTATTAATAGTACTATTCTTATAAATATTATACTTTATTCTTTTTACTAGACTTTTTATTAGTTTAAATAATAGTGCTAATATACATAAGAACTAGAGTATAAAGTTATAATAGAAATTTATAAATCCTAAGAATAATTATATCTCTTTAACTAACTATAGTTCAGACTATTCTATAATAATATAAATCTAATCTAGATCTATTATTATCCCCTTTAAGCTTATAATAAATTTAAAATATTTTATAGTGTCTACTCTAAAGCTATATTTACTTTACTTATAATATAAACTATAGTTTCTTAACTAGTTTATAATCTCTTACATCTAGATCTTATAAGTCTATAGATTATTTAAATATATAATAATATTATCTAGATATACTACTATATAGATATCTAATAGATCTAATATTATCTTATTAATATATATCTAGAATATAACTAATATATTAATAAAACTAAATAGTATTATTTAATATTTAAAATAGTTATAATAAATTTAAAAAATAGTTTTTTATTTATTACTTATTTAGATTCTAATATAGTAGTATATATTTTTTAAATTTAATTTAATAAAATACTTTACACTTATAAAGCGGTCTAATATCTTTATAATTAATAGAATTAGATAATAATTCTTTATTATAATAGTATTAAACCTCTAATAGTCTATATATAATTAAAACTTATCATTCTTTTTTAATATAAATAAAATAAAGATTCTTATAAGATTTTTAAATAATTTAATTTAGTTTTTTTTTTATACTTTATTTAAGTATTTCTTTAAGATCTTATATTTAGTTTCTATAAGCCTATATATAGATTTATATAAAAAAGTTATTTTTAATTCTAAGTCTATAGTATAGTTATATTTTATATATTTAGATAGTATACTAGCAGCTATCTTTAAAAATATATTTATATAATTAAATAAATAGTCTAATAGTTAAAGTTTATTTAATTTAGATATTTCTATATCTAGTAATACTTCTATAGTATATACTCTATTATCTTTTTTTAAGATATAAGCAGTATATAAGCATAAATCTATATTTAATATATCTTAAAGATCTATTTAATATACTATATATTTAGCTATTAAACTCTTATATATTTTATAAAAAGATATTATCTTTATCCATTTAGCTAGTATATAGATTCGATATTTAAATTACTTTATAATCTAATCTATATTAAAATTTATTTTCTTTAATTAGAGCATACTAAGAATTATATTATATTTTTTAATATCTATTATATAAAGAGTATATTTACTAGTTTAAATTAGACTATTAAAGTCTATAACTCTTATATTTATATAGTATTATTTATATGTTTAAATAATTTATCTATTAATAACTTTTACTCGCTTTAAGATAATTCTAGTAATTCTAATAAACTTTTTAATAAGCTTTTAGTTTATAAAATTACTCTAAGCTCTATTATTAATAAAGATCTATATCTTTATAGAGCCTAGTAACTTAAAAAATTTTATTTTTATAATTAATAATTACTCTCTCTTAGAGTTATTCTTTTATACTATTCTTAATATTACTATTATATATAAGTATTAGAGCTCTAGTTTTTTAATAATTTAAATATTTTTTATATATTATTAAATCTTTTTTTATAATATTTTTTCTTCTAGTACTCTACTCTATTATAATAATTATAAATAAGCCTAGCTTAGTTACTTTTTAATTTACTATATTTTCTTTTCTTTAGATTCTCGCTATTATTTTTTCCCGCAATAGCTTTCTTTTTTAAAAAGAACTAATTATACTTTCTATTATTATCTATTAGATTTCTTAGTTCTATATAGTAAGGGTTTAGATTTACTTAGAATCCATTACTATTACTATCTTAACTATCTTAATATTAAAAGTTTTTTACTCTCTAATATTTAAATATAATATCTTCTAATTTTTATAGAAATTAGACTATATTTTTATATATTTAAAATTTTTTTAAATACTTTTATAACTTATCTTATATTAGCTATAGAACTTTAATTATAAAAAGCTTTATATACTATTTCTTAATATACTATATATCTATCTAATTCTCTAAGATTTATAGATAATAAATAAATTTCTATACTAATTAGCTTTTTAGTTATTTAGTATTACTATAATTCTATATAACTATAATATAAAAAAGTTTAAAATTATAAAATAATCACTATAAATACACTTTAAAGTTTTTTTAAATAATTTATTCTAATTCCTTTTCCTTCTAGTATATATTAAAGTTAAAAAACTACTTTAAATTTAAATTATTTAAAGTTTTATTTACTTTATAATATAAATACTAATTATACTACTCTAAATATCTATTAAACTATAATTCTATACATCTTATAAATATTTTAAATTTAGTTAGAGTTTTTCTATTATAGAGTTCCTTCAATTTAAATCTTATTAAACGTTTTTCTATAAGAATTATATTAATTTACAGTCTCTTTTCTCTATAACTACTATTAATAGAGTTCTTAATTTCTAGATTTAACTACTATATAGAGCCTATTAGTACTAATATATTCTATAACTATATTTAAATTTACTAGATTTATTACTTTAGATTTATAATATAAAGCTTTTAATCTAATTATATTTTTATAGCTTAAAGTTCTTTTATTAATATACAGTTAAGTTTTTATTTTAAAATTAGCTATACTATCTCTAGATTTAAATCTTTATTAATAGACTAGTCCTTATCTAACTCTACTATAGTTTTACTTAATATTTCTAATATATTAAGTTAAATATCTTCTATAAATATAGCCTACTTAATAGGGTTAATTAAAATAGAGATATTTCTAATAATAACTATATTTCTTAATACTTACTAGCTTTTCTCCCAAAGATAAAGAGCAATCAGAATATAAAGATAATATATAAAAAATAGATAAAAATAAAATTTAATAGTAAAGCTATAATTCGCTATATAATTAAACTAATTACTAATCTTCAATATCCTCTATACGAAGATCAAGATATATATATGTTCCCGTTTAGTGGCTTAGCAAGCCCCCTATGAGACTAGTGTAGCGAGGTGCGGCACATGGTGCGCACCGAAGGCTTCACGGCCTCACAGTTTTACCTTTAATTATTAATTTAGTTATATTTTTAATATTGTTATTTATAACTTTTTTAGGTTTATTAATATAGTATTATTTTTCTAGTTAATAATAAGATTATATTCTTATAATTAAAACATTCTAAGTATAGCGTTGAAATCTCTTTATTTAAAAAGGCTTATATTTATTATTATGCTTTCTTTATATTTTTTTAATTTTAGCATTATTATTACTTATTATATGTATTTTTTAATAGTGATTTCTCTTTTAAAGTTCTATACTATTTATTATTAATTAGTAATTTTACTTTTTATTCTATATCTTTTAATATAAGCTTTACTAATAAAATTTATTAAGACTTCTAAATCTAAAAATAATCTTATTTATTTTTTATTAATTATTCTATATATAATTGTTACTATCTCTTTTTTATTTATAGTAATTATAATTATATAATAACTTTTTTAATATTAATTTATATATTATTATTAGTATTTTTTAAGTAATTTCTATTCTTTATACTTATTTTTCGTCTTCTGTTTATAATAAGAATATATAACTATATAGTAAATATCTTTATTAATATCTTTATAATATAGATAACAGATTTCTTTAATATAGTATTAATAATTATTAAAATTCTTCAAGCAGTTATATATTAGTTAATAAGCTATTAAAGATAGTATTAGAAACTAATTATATAATTGCTTTAATATATAATGTATTAAATATTTTAATTTATAATATTATATTTAATATACTTTTTTATATAGTTATTCTTTATACTAAAAATAGTATATATAAAAGTATTATTTAATATATTTAAGTTTTTTATTATATAATTAGAACCTTTTAGTCTATAAAATATATTTAAATTCTTTAATAAATTTTAAGTTTTCTTATCTATAAATTTTATATTTATAATATATCTAGTCTTTATATAGTTTATAATACTAGATAATATAATATTTTTAGATTTATTTTATATCTTTCTAATATATTAGTTTTAGAATTATACAACTATATTCTAGAATTATTATAATATATTCTATATCTTTATATTTAATTTTAAAAAACTTCTTTATTAGTTTTATTTTATATTTATTTATTCCTAAAACATTCTTTAATATTTTTAGAATTTCTTATAATAACTAGTTAATTACTTCTACCAACTATATTCTTTATAAAATATTTTATTCTTAATTTAAATTCTTATAATTAATATAATTATTTATTCTATTATCTTAAAATATTAAAATATATTAATCTTTACTTTCTAATAAAAAATTATTAATATATTATTTAGTAATTTATTTATACTAATCTTTTTTATAAAGCTTTTTAATTAATCTTTCTTTTCTTACTAAATAATACTATATATATAAATAAAATTACATTTCTTTTAGTTTAGTATTTTTTTTTTTAAATAGTTTCCTTTCTAAATTCTACTTAAAATATCTCTCAAATTATTTAAAAATAACTTTTTATCTAATTTCTTTAAAATTTTCTATTATTTATTAAAATTCTTATTCTAATAATTCTTTAAAATCATTAATTTAACCTTTTTTATATTTATTATCACTCTCTTTAGAAGTAATAACCATTCTAAATATTATTACAATTTATTAATAAGCAGTTACTACTTTCTAAAGACTAATATCACTATTCTTCTATTCTTAATAATACTATTATAAAAAGTATTCTTTTTACTTATACTTATAATATACCTTATTCTTTTTACAGCACTCTATTTCTTTTTTACTAATTATAACATTTAGCTATATTTTTATATCTCTATTCTTATTATACTAAGATCTTTATATTTTCTTTATATTTACTTAATAATTTCTTTTATAATAACTATTACTTTTTCTTTCTATTTATTTATTAAACTATTAAAAATTAATTCATAATACTACTTCTATCATTTCTTAAAAAATTTTTAGTTAAAAGTTTATTACTATAATTATATCTTTAATACTTTCTTTAAGTTTTTAATAGAACTAGTCTTAATATTCTTAATTACTATATTTAAAGCTATTAAATACTTATAAATATTTAAAGATATACTCTTCTATAAATTAAACTTATTTAATATTTTATATCTTATATATTATAATAAATTTTTTATTAATAATTCTATAAAATTATTTTAACTTTTCTTTAAAATAACTATAGCTACTAAATAAAAAAATAATTTTAAATTTCTTTTATATATTAAGATTTCTAAATAACCAATTATCTATATATAATAAAAACTATTTTATTATATCTCTAATAAAAAAACTTACTATTATTAAGATCTTATCTAATTCTCTATTTAAAATATTATTATTCTAAAAGTAAATTATCATCTAAATAAAAAAAATTTCAAGAATTCTAGATATTTTAAAAAATAATTTAACTTTTCTAATTTTTAAATATATAATTATTTAAAATATAAAACTATTAATTTATATTTAAACTATTATTTACTCTAATTCTCTAATCTAGTTAAAAGCTTATTAAAATTCTATAATAAAAGTACTACTACTAAAAATATTACTTTTAATTAAAATAATTCCTACTATATTAGCTAAAATTAATTACTTATTTAATTCTTACACTTCATATTATAAAAATATTTTATTATTAAATAGTTTAACAACTTATTACTAAAATATAAATTATAAATAAATATTCTACTAATAAAAAACAAAAAAAAATAATTTATAAGATAATTTAAAAATAAATAAAGTACTATTATAATAATAAATTACAAAATATATTAAAAAGTTAATAATAGTATACTATTATAAAAAGAAAATAAAATATAATAAGCTAGATATATAATAGTAAATAAATATTTCTATATAATTTTCTATATTAAAGTATTACTTTAATATCTAGTATTACTACTTTACTATATTATAATACTACTATAATATATAAAATTACTAATTCTAACTCTTTCTAACTTATTAAATACTCTACTTTACTATATCTATTTAGGTTAGCTTCTGTACTTATCTTTTGTATATTAGCAGCCTATGTAGCATCCTTCAGCGGCTGCTGACATAAGTGGCAATGGTTGGCTGTGAGTTATCCATTCTTCTGACAATGATATATTATTCCAGTAGTAGTAACCTGTCTTTTTATCCTAACAAGGCCTATTCTTATAGACTAATCCATTATCACGTGTTAGCTTTTCCTATTGCTGTGTAGTCATCATGAGGGTCGCTTGTCTGGCGTAGCCTTACTTAATAAGTAGCGTCCGCTGCCTTATCGATTGGCTGAGCGTTAAGCAATCTTCTGACAGATCTAATAGACTAAATTCTTTATTTAAAGATAAGAGCTTTAATAAAATATTAGTTACTATATTTAATGCTTTTAGTTTATAAATTAGAGTTATATTAAAGCGTTAAATATATTAAAAGATAAGGATAAGTTATAAATTAAGTTTATTTATAGATAATATTATTAATAATATCTATTTAGTGATAGTTAGCGTCGTAGAGTGATCTATATAGATAATAGATAGTAATTTCACTGATTCTATAATATACCTCGATTTCTGTAGAATCTATACTAGATAGACTACTTTTAATTCTATAGATTAATATCTTTTTTTTATATTCTTTATTTTTAACTTAAAAAGAGTATTAGTTAAATAAATTTTCTATCTTAAATTACTTTTATTTTATTAATCAATTTCGAAAGGTAAGACTAGTTATTTATTTTATTCTTGATATAATATTAGAATATATCAAGCTTTGTCTTATATATATTAAGATTATAGTATATCTAGTAATTTAAATTATAGTAATATAAAAATATTAATTTTTTAAAATATATTTAAATCTTTTTATATACTATATATTTATTTAGTGTAATAATAATTAATTTTATTTTCTTAATATAGTTTATATATCTTTATTCCGACTTAAATATAGGCTTAAGTAGTATTATTTTTTTAACTTATAATAAAGCAGCTATAATAATATATATAGATATATAACTTTAAAACTATCTTATTAATCCTAACCAGATTTCAAAATAAAGTAGAATTGATAAAAAAGTAATATTATAGATTATATAAGCTTAATTTTCTAGAATAGAGAGTTTAATAGATAAGATATATTTTTTTAGAAAAGTAATAAAAAGAAATTTAATAAAAGCCTTTACTAAATTTAAATTAATATTAAGATCTATTATCTTTTTAAAGAATAATATAAAATAATATAGATATTCTATTAGCGATCAAGACATAATAAAAATGTTATTAATATAGATAATAATCTAAAAATATTTCTTTAATACTTATTCTATAATATACTAAATGTATAGTAAGCTATTAATATATTTTATTAATATTATTATATATATCTTCTATTTTTGATATATAACGATATTAAGATACTTTTTATTATTCTTATAGATATAAAACTAAAAGAAAAAGGTTATAATATTAAATATAGATATATATATATATTTCTATATTCTCTTGATAATATCTTTCTAGTGAGGTATTAGATAAATATTATAAATAACTCTTTTATTCATTGCTCTAATATATAATATAATATATATTTTTATAGTTAGACTATTAAGTATATTTATTTTTTATTATATTATAAATATAAAGTGACTAGATAGATAGTATAAAATTTATTATTATATATATTCTTACTTATATAACTTATTATAAACTTTATTAATAATATCTTGATTTTTTAGACTTTAATAATATATTTTATAATTTCTTTTTATAGTTTTCTTCTATCTAAATTTTATAGAAATGCGCATCTATTAATTTTTAGAAATATTTACAAAGTTTTTATTATAAAAGATATTGAATTTAATAATAAGATTAATAAATTTTTTTTAAATATTTTTTATTTTATAAATAGTAATATTTTAAAATATTTTATACTTTAAAGCTTTATTATAGCTATATATAATAAAGATAGATTTTATATACTTTATATCTATCTCTAAGAATATATAGAAAGTGTATTAAAAATTTTATCTTTTATCTTAATATTTAATAAAAAAATAGTTAGTATCTTTAAATTTTAATAATATTCTAATCTTTTTATATCTTTTTATTATTTAGTCTTTATTATAGATATTAATAATTTATATACTTTTAAAATTCTTATTAATAATATATTTAAAGAAAGCGAGTTAATTAAAGTATATAGATTAGAAGTAATAGTCTTTATTAATAAAAAGCTTAGCGTTTATATAAATAAATAGTTCTATTATAAAATTTATAGATATAACTATCTTTTTAAAAATATAAATAGTTTTTAAAAAGTCTTTATAATCTTATATTTATATAGTTAGTAGTATCTTTATATTATTATAGCTAGTAATAATAGTATAAAGATTTAGAGATATAAGTAAAAGATTAATACTATTATATATTAAAGAATTAATATTAATAAAAAAATTAGTAACTAGTTTTTATATTATATATATCTCTATATAAATAAAAATAAAAAATTTTTTATTACTAATCCTTATAGAAAAACTAACTCTAATTTATATAATATCTTTAAATATATTAGATTAGCTTTTAATATTTTTAAATTTTATTTTTTTAACTCTAATTATAGTTATATATAGAATATATTTTAGAAAAAAATTCTTAGTAATAAATATTATTATATATCTAGTATTAAAGTATACTTTAATTTATTTAAAAAAATTTTTAATATATATAGTTACTATACTATAATACTATCTCTTAAAAATATTATCTATATTAATATATATAATAGAAATTATAGATTTAATAATAAACTATTACTAAATATTTTTAATTAATAATTTAAAAGTTATTATTAATATAATATAGATCTTCTTATAATAGACTAAGATATTATAAAATAAAAATATATTACTATAGATATAGATAAAATTTAAATAAATATTAATATAATATTTTTTAGTTATACTTTTATTATCTAATCTTATAACTATAATAGAATTTATATTATTATAATTATCTATTTTACTATTATTATTATTATTTTTTTTATTATTAATATAGTATACTTTTTATTTTTATAGCTTATAGTTTTAATTTTTATTATTAATTTTATTCTTTTATTCTTATTTTTAAAATTAATTATTATATTTATTTTAATTACTATCTTCTCGATTTTTACTATTATATTTATTATTATAATTATTATTATATCTACTACTATATAATCTTTTTTTTAGATTATATTTATTTTTATCTTATTAATATTTAGACAAATTATAATTAAATAATTTTTAATTATTCTAAAAAGAGCTATATATATTATAAAATTATAATAATAAGTATGTATATCTTTACTTTTTATTATCTTTAATCTTTTACTATATAATAAATTGCTTTTTAATTTTTTTTATTTAATTAATAAGTATAATTTATTTAGATAGCTATCTAATATCTTATTTATAAAATATATTAAGATAATTCTATATTTAAAATAGTTAAAACTAAGTTTTAATTATACTAGTAGTTTTAGTTATATAAATAACTTTTTATATAAAAGCTATAAAAGATTTACTATTATATATATTAATTTTAATATATTTTAATTTATTTAGCTTTCTAAGCGCTTTCTTAATATTAGATTAGAATTAGTAAGTTAATAATAGAATTTATTTATCTATTAGTAATTATTTTATAAAAAAATCTTTTTTAAAATTAATAAGTTCTATAGTATATTATTATTATACTATACCTTAGAGAGATATATAAAAATAAAACTAAACTTTTTCATTAGTTTTAATTTTAATAATAGTATAGATTATATCTATAAATATATATATATTCTAATAGAAGATTTAATATTTTATTATAATTACTAATTTAGTACCAGTGTAGTTCTTATTCTTTAGATTTAAATTAAAAAATCCTAGTTCTTTTTACTTCTAGTTAATCCGCTTAGTTGAACTATATAAGTTATCAGTATATAAATCTCTATTAGATCTATTTTTAGAGATTTTATCTTATCTAGTTTTAATATACTTATTATCTAAATTATTTTAATTAAGAGCTAAATCTCTTTTAGATTTAACATTTAATTATTAGATTTAATATAATTATTTTTTTATTATATTTTATATATCTTTTATAGTTATTATAAAATTAGTTAAAATTAATATAAATTAATTATTTAGAATTTATTAATTTATATTTTTTTAATTTCTATTTAATTAGATTATATTACTAGTATTAAAAAAATATATTAAATAATATAATTTTAAATAATAAATTATATCTTTAATATTATATAATTTATTAAAATCTTATATACTATTAATATATAAATTATATATTTTAAATAAATTATTATTTAATATCTAAGTGTTAGTAATTAATAGTATAAAAAATAGTTTTTTTAATATTATTAACTATATCTTTCTAGTATCTAATTTTATAGATTTATTTAAAAAATTTAATTATAATCTATTCTATAATAATAATATTTTAGAGTTAATTTAAAATTTAATAATATATAATATATCTACTATATTTAACTCTTAAGATATAATAATTAATATAGATTTTATATATCTTAAAGACTTTAATAAAGATATAAAACTAATCTTTAAAATAAATTATTTACTAATTTAAACTAGATATTATTTTAATAATATAGTCTTTCTAGTAGTCTTTAAAAATTCTTTAATAATATAATTAAAATTTTTATAATTAAAATCTTAAATAAACTTATAAAGAAATCTAATAATATAAAATTTAAAATCTTAATTAAAAAATTAAAAAAGTTTATTTATTTTAAAAAATCTAATTATTTTACTAGATAGTATTAGTTCTAAATAAAATAAAAATATAAAATTAATAATATTAAAAATTTTAAAATTAAAAAAAATTATATTTATTATTAATAAATAATTAATAAAGCTTAATAGTAAGTATTTAAATTTAATATTTTATTTAAAAATCTTTAGAAGAGAAAAAAAAAAAAATTAATATTAAAAAAAATTATAATAACTTTAACTAAAAAAATAATATTATTAATTATTTTAAATAAAAATTACAGATTTTAATTATTTAATTTAATAGAAAGTAAATTTTAGATAAAATTTAATTTTTAAGAATACTTAATTTACATTTTTATTATTAAGAAAGTAAATAAATAAAAATAAAAAAATTTTAGTTATTCTAAAATATATTAATAAGCTTTAAATTATATATTTAAATATTTAAATAACTAAAAATTATAGTAAAATAAATTAATAATTAATTTTTAATTTATAGAAAGTTTTAAGTTATTTAATTTTAATATAAATATTCTATTATAAATAAAAAAAAATAAAAAAAAAATATAACTTTATTACTATAATATTTTTAAAGAAAAAAAAAGAAAAATTATTTAAATTTTAATAATAGTCTAGATTTTTTTAATTAATAAAGAATATCTAAGGTCTAGATAATAAAAGTATTTTAATTAATATATAAATTAATTAGTTTTTAATTTAAGCTAAAATATATTACTAATTTATAAAGCACTGTATAGAGTAAGAAAGATGATTTATTAATAACTCTCTGAATAGAGAAGCTATCTAGATGTAGTTACATGACTAACATGCACGTGACTCGCACGTGATGTAAGTGAGATAGTTGTGTAACACTAAGCAGATTAACTAGAAGTAAAAAGAACTAAGATTTTTTAATCTAGATTTAAAGAATAAAGACTGTACTAGTATTAGATTAGTAATTATAATAGAATATTAAACCTTCTATTAGAATATATATATATTTATAGATATAATCTGTATTATCGCTAAGATTAAGATTAATAAAAAAGTTTAGTCTTATTTTTATATATCTCTCTGAGATATAGTATAATAATAATATATTATAGAATTATCAAACGGTTCAACAACTCGTCACCAAGATATGAATCATAGATGGATATTCTGCTAACAAAAGATAAGAGAGAACGATTTATAAGACAATTTAAAAATAAAGTAAAGTACTATCACAATAATAAGCTATAAAGTATATTAAAGAGTTAATAATAATATATTATTATAATATAAAAATAAAACACAATAAGCTAGATATATAATAATAAATAAATATTCTTATATATTTTCTATATTATATTATTTAATATAATATATTAAAGTATCTACTTTACTATATAGAAGCATTTATTTTTATATTTTAAAATATCTATTTCTAGCTTATTATAACTTACTAAGTACTCTACTTTATTAAATCTATTTAGATTAATTTCTATACTTATCTTTTATATATTAATTATCTATATAGCATTATTTAGCAGCTATTAATATAAATAATAATAATTAACTATAAATTATTTATTCTTTTAATAATTTTCTCTTTCTAAGCTGGTATTCTAATAGTATAATAAATAGTCATATACTATCTATGTTTATAGATAAGTAACTGTCCTTTGTTCTTTCCTATACTTATAGTAATAGTCTAATTATATTATCTAAGATTTTAGAGATTTATAAAAATAAATTAGCTTATCATCTCATAGAGAAAAATTTTAAAATAATTATTTTTTATATTCGCTATATTTAGCTTAATAAGTCTTACGTTAAATATCTTAATTCTTCTTATTATAGTAAATATACTCATTTAAATTAGAAATATATTAAATTCTTGATTATACTTTTTGATAGAGAATAGAAGAAGTTGATTATAATTTAAGATTAAATTTAAGTTTAATAAAAGAATATCTAGTTAGAGCTTATTTAATTAATAGTAAAGATAGAGTGTCTAAAAAAATAAAATAATTTTCTTTGTAAGTATACTAGCGATTTTATAATAAAAAATATAAAAAAAATAGAAAAATTAAAATAATTAAAAAAAAAAGAAGAAAAAAAATAAAAATAAAAAACTAAATAGTAAAAGTTAAATAAGATAATTATTACTACTATTTAGAAATATCTATTATTAGTTAATAATAAGTTTAATTATATTCTCTCTAAATTCCTTTCTAGCGAAACATTTAAATTTTTTTAAAATAATTTAAGTATTTAATTAGTTTCTATAAGTTATATTTAGATTTATACTCTTTCTAATTAATTAAATAAAAATTTTTTTTTTTCATTAACTTTTTTTTTAAGATTTTATTAACTTTATATTTATTTTTACTTACTTTATTATTATCGTTTTTTAGATTTTTAGTTAGTTTTAATAATAAGATATAAAATACTAGATACACTTTTATTTTTATAGATAGTTGGAGTTTATAGTTATTATTAATAAATTTTTTTTAAATTCTAAAAAGTCTATATTTAATAGTATTAAGTTTATTATTTAGTCTTTTTATAGAGATATTAAATTTTTTTTATTTAATAATTTATTATAATAAGTAAACTTTCTTTTTTTTTTTTAAAAATTAACGTATCCTCATGCTTCTTATTATAGTAGATCTTTATTTAGTTTTCTATCTACTTTATATTTTTTAATATTATCTAATAGAGTATTTATAGTTTTTTAGTTTATACTATTATTATTTCTAATAGTTCTTTTTATAATACTTTAAACTATATTATTCTTAGATATTATCTAAGATTTGTAAAATATAAGACTTATTTTATAATAGTATTTTTAGTATTATTTATTATAAATTATACTATTAGTAGTAATTTTATTTAATTATTTTATTCTCAATCTAAATAATTTTAAAAATATTATTTAACTAATTAAATTATTTATTTAGACTGTTTATTAGTCTATTAATAATTTATAATTAATAATTTATACTATATTCTATATATTTTTATAATTATCTATTAATATTTCAATATAAATAGCTTATTTTAGTTAATAATAAGTTTATCTAATAACTCTATCTATATAAAGATTTTTTATAGTATAAGCTTTATATATTATTTTACTATTATATTCTTTAATATAGATTTTAAAATAATATATTTTATAAGTTAGTTAACTATTATTATAGTATTAATATATATAACTTCTATTACTAGATCCTTAGACTGTGATAGTTCTTAAATAAAGTTAATAGTAATATTTTTCTATATCTCTTTTAGTACTTCTAATATTTATATTTTTCTAAAAAGTTTATAATATATTAGTTTATTTCGATTATATTTATTATAGTATTTAATATAGTTTTTAATTCTTTTTTATAGATAAAGAAAGAAAAATATCTAGCTAATTAATTTAATTATTTTATTAATTCTCTAGTATCTTCTTATTAATAAATTATAGTACTATTAAATAATTTTTTTAATTATATTTTATAGCATTTTAATTATTTTATTTTAAATTATTAGTCTATCTCTGTTTTTTTTTTAATTAAATTTCTTCTCTTTTTATAGCTATTCATCTCTTATAATTTCTTGTTATAGTTATTAATAGAATTTATTATCTATAATCTAAATTACAGTTGTAATTATTATAATATAGTTATATTTTAAGCATCCTAATTCTTCTTATAGAATATTTATTTTTAAAGATTTAATTCTAATTATATAATCAGATCGTCTATTTAACGCGTCTATAATAGCGTTCTATTTTTCTAGAATATATTCAATTCTATAATTAAATTTTGACATTTTCTTATATTATTATATTTATCGTCTTAATAGTTCCTTTATTATCATAAAGTATTTTAAATTATAATAGTCGCTTTTTATAATAACTTAATATTTTACTCTCTATAAATAGTATCTCTATTATCTAAAGGCTTAAACTATAGTAAATATTTTTTAATTATATATATTATAATTTATTTTAGCTAATATAAATTTTTTTAAATAAAATATAATAATATTTATTTTTTTATTTTTTATTATTTATTTATAGATAGCTTTTAAAGCGTATTTTAAGGTATTAGTTTTAATAATATCTTATAATTCTAGATTATAAAGTTAGATAATTAGTGCTTTTTTAATAAGTTTCTTAATATTATTAAATAATTTTTGTTATTCCTTTATTTATAAAAATTTAAAGTTCTTTTTAAAGAACTTTATTAATAGTTCTAATATATCTAAGTATTTTTTAAGATATCTCTAGAGGTATTTAATTACTTTAAAAAATAATTAAACATTATAAATACTTATTAGAGTTAGCTATTTAATAATTATATTTAATTTTTTTTTTTAGTATTTTTAATTTATTTATTATATATACTATTCTTAGATAATTAATTTAGATAGTATTAAATTTATACTTTTTAATCTTAAGAGTTAATTCTACTTTTATAAGTTTTATTATAACTAGTCGTATATACTTATTATATTCTTTAAAATCTTTTAAATAAATAATAATATTATTAAAGTAAATAATAATAAAAATGTTAAAGTACTTTCTTAAAATATATATTATAAATCTTATAAATTCTGTTAGTAGTTTTTTAAGTCCTATAGATGTAACTAGCTATTTATATAGTTCTAAGTCTATTAAAAATATTATTTTCTAAATATTATCTTCTTTTATTTATAGATTATAGTATCTCTATTTAATATTAAATATTGTTATAATTTTTATTTCTTATAATAAAATTTTTTTCTATTTTTAATGTGGTGCTTTATTTATATTATCTTCTATAAGATTATTTAATTTTTGATAATTAATAACTATTCATAATAATTTATTATATTTTAGTATAAATATTGCTTAAGTTAAGACTTTTATTTTTAATTTTTTAACGTATCCGACTGCTAGAAATTTTTTTATAAATTCTTTAGTAGTTTAAAATTTATTTTATAAAATCTATTTTTGCTTTACTTATAGTATTTATATTTCTTTTTTAAGAGATATCTCTACTTTATACTATTTTTTATATTTTAATAATCGATATTTCTTTTTTATAAATAGTTTAATAAAGTTATAATACTTTTTTAGTAATTTTTTAATAACTTTTTTTAGTTTTTTTTTATATATTTTTTTTAGTTTTTTTTATATTTCAATCCGTTAGCTTATTTTATTAATTTTTTTAATTAGTTTTATCTTTAACTATTAATTTAGTTATATCTCTAATATTTTAGTTTATAGTTTCTTTAGATCTATTAATATAGTTTTGTTTTTCTAGTTAATAATAGAATTATATTTCTTAAGCTAAGTTATTTTAAGTATTATATTAAAATCTTTTCACTTAAATAGACTTAGATCTATTTTTATATTCTCTTTATATTGTTCTAATTTTTAATTTATTATAATTTATTATACGTATTTTTTAATTATAATTATTTCTTTAAAATTCTGTACTGTTTACTATTAGTTTATTATTATAATTAAAATTTTATTTCTTCTTATATATATACTTTGTTAATAAAGTTTATTAATATATCTAAGTTAAGGAATAATTTTGCTAAATTTCTATTAATTATTTTATAAATAATAATGATAGTTTCTCTTATTTTTATAGAGACTATAATAAGATAGTGGGTTTCTTAATATATCTTAATATAGTTTTTTTATACTTTTTTAACTACTTTTTACTATTTATATTTATTTCTAGTAGTTTATTTGTAAAATAAGCATTATTTTATATAATATTAATCTTTTTTGATACTATAATACTATAGATATGTAATCTCTTTAGTATAATATTAATAGTTTTTAAAGTTTCTAGAGTAATTATACTTTAGTTAGTAGACTACTAATAATATATAAAGTACTTATCTATGTTAATTTTTACTAATAAGATATATTAGATAGATTAGTTTATAATACTAAATCTAATGTACTTATTTATAGAATTATTCTCTATATTATAGAAAATATATACATAAATATCTTTTAATATATTCTAATTTTTTATAATATAATTAATATTCTTTAGTTTGTAAGATATATTTGAATTCTTTAGCAAGTTTTATATTTTCTTGTCTGTATATATTGTATTTATAGTAGGTCTATGACGAATATATATTATAATTAAGAATATAATTTTTCTAGATTTATTTAGATTCTTTTTAATAGGTTAGTTTAGATATTATATAACTATATTTTTATTTTTTAAAGATATTATATTCGATTTTAGAAAACTTTTAGTAGATTAAAAGCTAATAGACGTCTAGTAGTTTGTTTTTTAAAATACTTTAAAGAAATCTTATTTTATTTTATCTTTATAAGGCTTATAGTTATTTAATATTATTATAGATTTCTTTTTTTAGTTTCTTAGTACTTATAAATCATTATTCTTTCTTTTTATTTTTGAATTTTTTAATTACTTTTCTTAGCTAATTATTTTTTTAATACTGCTGTTTATTTCTAGATAACTAATTAGTTACTTTTACTGTCACGGACCTGGATCCGCCTTGCTCGTAATTGATTCGTAGACGTTGGTGTGGAGGTACTCTATATAACTCACAACGCAAGTTAGAAGAAATCCTCTCGCGATATATATATCTTGAGATAGATTTGCCTTACTAATCTTAAATAATTAATTAAGCTAGATAATACTAAGATAAAATATAATAATAAGATTATAACTAAATAAGTTAAAGACAAGTAACTTATATTAAAGAACTATAAAAAACTAAATACATAATAGTAGAGGGTGTTCTTATATATCCAGTTCTCTAGATTTTATATATTATATATCATCTATTATTTTAATAGATAATAGATGATATATCTTTCCTTAACTAATAATTATTTATTATTTCATATACTATTTATCTATTCTAATAATAATATATCTTTCAGTTAACCACATAACTTTCTATATTCTATAGAGTAGTACGTATTACAGTCTATAACTAATAACTATTTATTCTTTATATTTAGTAGTCTTTTCTTTTATATCTTAATGTTCCTTAGCTTTATATAGATTATTTTATAATATTACTTCCCCTCTCTGAGACCTTTGTCCTCAAAGGTATTTAAATAAAAAGACTCATCCTCATTCTTAACATGACCCTGCTTTCTATTGATAAATATTTTTCCTAATATCGTATCATGCCTCGTCTAAAATCAGCTTTAAAAACTAATTCGTTACACTTAAAAAGAGATTAAACCAAAAATTATATTCATTAGTCTTTTGAAATTCGAAAAAATAATTTTATTATTAAGTTTCCTTACAAATATTATCACTTCAATAATTTTAATTATATAATAAGTAATAAAAATTCAAAATATACCATCTATACCTATTATAATTATACTTATAAGCGCAGGTTTTATAGTAAAAAAAAGTAAAATAGTCTTCAGAAGTCAAAACTAAAGATTTTAAAAAAGCTTTCTAATACTTTTACTTAGTAGATTAAACTTTCTATTAAGATCACTTATTTATTTAAGCATTAAGAATTTCTTAGAAAATATAATATAAATATATATTCTTATAACCAAAAAGTGTTAGAAATAATAAATTCTAAAAATCCTCTAACTAATAAGAAGGTCGCTATTACTAATACTAAAATTATTTAAAAACAACTAGAATTCTATATTCTTACTACAACTTCTAAAGAGTTTAACGAGTTACTCGCTAATCTTAAATAACTTCCCTCCGCTTCGTTGGATGTCTCTAATAATATTTTTCTAAAATCTGCTCAGCTCCAGCAAGGTTCTTAATAGATTCCTATATACTCTCTAAGATACTAAATCTTTTCCATTTAATTAAATAGTAGAGTTTCTTATCTAGTAATTCTTTTTCCACTAATATAGTTTTAACTTCGTAGGTCTCTTATTTAATAGTAATTTTATTTTGTATCTTAGCGTTCTATAATACTAGTTCTAATAATAAAACGTAAAATACTAAATAAATTCACATTAATTTAAATAGCTTAAATTTATAATTAATATTTCTAATTTTTTCTTTAATCTTAAATAGTCCTATCCTTAGGTGATCTAATTTATCATTTTCTCTTAAAGTTTCAAGATTTTTATAAAAAAAATAAATCTTCCTTTTTTTTTTAAAATCAGATCCCTTCTAATTTTTTTAATTATATCTCTATACGTTAGTCTGTCCTTAGTGATTAATTTCTATTTATAAGATTAGATAAATAGCTTTTATAGTATTAATTATTATTTCTACCACTTCTACAACTAGTTATTTATATTATGGTTGCCTTAGTATTCTTACTTTTCATTCTATATATACTATAAAGAGTATTATCCTAATTATTACTTATTATAAAGTGTTATAGGCCATTTATACTATTAATAATAGTTATACTCAATTATCTTATTAGTAATTAACGTAATTCTATAGATACTGCTCTAAAGTTTAGTTCGTTCTTTCTATTTATCCATTCGTTTATGAGTGATATACAGTACTAAGATATTATTCCCCTCCTATAAGATCTATTATAGATTTCTATAGCTTTAATACAAATACTAGCCCCCTATCTAATACTATAATTTCTAGTATTTCGTAGTATTAAAATATTTATTATAGTAGAATTTTTGCTAATAACGATACATCTATTTTTTTAATTATTAATATAAAGTATATATACTTAGTTATTCTATCGACTACTATTATAATAAAGTTATATCCTTCTAATTTTAGTAACTTAATAATAAGGTCTATAGTTATTTATTACTATAGATATTCCGGCGCTTATAGCGATTATATCTATCTATATAGTTTATATCTAGCAATCTTATTTTTTTAGTATATATCGCATTCTTTAATGTATTTTTTAACATTTTGTATCATCTTTAGCCAGTAATAATTTCTATTTATTCTTTCTATAGTGTTTCTGATTCCTAGATATCCTACTAATTAGTCGTTATAATTAATTTTAATAATACTATTTCTAACTATTTTTAGTATATAGATTAAACTATACTAAAATACTAGTCCTATTTTATCTTTAGTAATCTTTTTATTTTTAATTCCTTCTTTAATATCTTGTAGTAGACTTTAAATAAATATATCTATTACTATTTCTTTAATTAATAAATCCTAGAGTTCTAAATCTATAATTTTTATTATTATAGCTGCTAGTTAGATAATTTAAAGATTATACTCTAAATTTTCTTTTTTATTCTATTATAATAATGCTAGTTCTAGTTTTCTGATTCTTTCTTTATAATTAGGTCTTCTACTCAGAGCATCTACTCTAGTATTCTCTATTTCTTTATAATATTTAATTATAAACTAGTAATTCTATAACATTTTTAATCATCTTATTTATCTTCTTATCAACACTTTAATTATTATAAAATAAGTTAGATTTTTATAGTCTATTATGATTTATATTTAGAATTTTATTCTTTTTAAATATATTCTCTAATGTCTTAGTACTATAACTATTATAAGTAATTCTTTATTATAAATATTATAGTTAAATTTAGCATCTATTAGCTTCTTTAAATAGAATATAATTAGTTTAGGTTTTCTATCTAGTCCTAGCTAACTCATAGTTACTTTTATAGTAAAATCCAAAGTATCTATTTTTAGTGTTATTAGCTTTTCTAGATTATATTACATCAGTATAAATATAGTTATTAATTATAATTTCACTTCTTTAAATACTTATTAGCAATCCTTATTCTATTTAAATATAGATTTTTTTTTCAGGAGTTTAAATACTAGATTTATTAATTTTACGTATTTCTAAATATACCATCAATAATAGTTAATAAATCTTAGAAATAATTAAACT
The DNA here is from genome assembly GCA_001939245.1 of Talaromyces wortmannii. Classification (NCBI taxonomy): domain Eukaryota; kingdom Fungi; phylum Ascomycota; class Eurotiomycetes; order Eurotiales; family Trichocomaceae; genus Talaromyces; species Talaromyces wortmannii. The sequence continues at coordinate 21,982 of MJVA01000073.1, forward strand.
TCTTTAACATTTTTTAGTACTAGCTAATCTCTAACTATCTATACTTTTTCTTTATCAGTTTGTATGTCTTTTTATATAATTCTATATCTTAAGAAATCCGTTTCTTATATATAAAATTCATATTTTTATAGCTTTAGTCATAATTTAGCTTATCATAAACATTATAGTACTATTCATATATATCTCTTATAATCTTCTAGATTATTAAAAAATATTAGAATATTATTAAAATATATAATCATAAATTTATATAGATATTCTTTTTCTTTTTCTACTTATAGATCTTTTTTATCTTCTTCTAGTTCTTATAAATCTTTTCTTTTGATAACTCTATCTATATATCTCTAAAAGGCTATAAATGTATTGATTAATCTAAAAAGTATAACTAAATATTTGTAATAACTATATTTAGTTTTAAATACTATTTTTTATTCTTCTTTATCTCTAATCCTAATGCGATTATACACGTTAGTAATATTAAGTTTGGTAAACCATTTCTTTTTTTATACTTTATCTTATATTTCGATAATAAGTAGTAGAGAGTAGCTATCTCTAATTATGATTTTATTCAATTGTCAATAATTAATATATAGTTATAATTCTATTGTCCTTTTTTTAGGTATAAATAAAACTAGGTATCCCACCAATAATATCAATAGTTATATATATTTCTTTTTAAGCATCTCTTTAATATAATCTTTCAAGGCTTATAACTCTTTTTTTAATATTTAATAAATCTTTTACAATTTCAGTTCCTTATCTTCTTTAAATAAAATAATATAATCTTACTTACTATGTTCTAACAATATATTATATATTCTATTAAATAATTCTTTAAATTTTTTATATTCTTTAAGTAATACTATTTTTATTATTACTGCTAGTTATTTCTCTTCTAATAACTAAATAATATTTTCTATATTATCCTTAAATAGAGTATTCTATATTTTATTAATATCTAATCTCTGACCTACCGTTCTCTCTTTTAAATCAGTAGTCTTAAATGTCTAGGTTATTCTATATTCTCTATATCTTATTAGATCTAATCGCTCATCCTTCTAATAGATAGCTAGATTATATTTTCTTAACTAAGAAATTCCTAAAATAATATCGTCTCATCTTAGTTTAGTAATATTAAAGTTAATATATTCTTTATACACTTCTATTATTATTCTTAAGATTCTACTTTCTATTATAATTTCTCTAAGTTGTAAATTAGTTTCTCTTAGTCTTTTTAGAAGAATAGATTCTCTTTTTTATTTCTTTTTAATATTAATCTTTTTTATTGTTTCAGAGTTTATAAAATTATAAATAGCTCCTAAGTCGATCATAGCTTATAGATTTATTCTATAAATTTCTATAGTTTATTTTATCTATCTGCCATATTATATTGCTTTTAATTCTCTTTAAAGTTCTCTTTCTTTAGTCATTCTATAGATTCTATATAATCCTATCTAATTAGGTTTTTTAGTTCACTTTTAACTATCTACTTCTATTAGCGTTATTACTTTTTTAACTTCCTTAGTTGTAAGATTTATATATTCTTTAAATAGTTTTTCAACTTTCTTATCTTTTTATTTATTAGATATAAGTTTTTTTTAGACTTCTATTTTTTATTATACTTCTTCTTTCTTATTAGAGTTTCTAATTTTTTTCTTTTCTTTATACTTCTTCTATCTATAATTTAGATTTCTTCCTTTTTCTTTAGAAAAATAACCACTCCTATTTTTTATGTCTAGATAAGTCTAATAAATATTATTAATATATATTAAAAATAATATTAAAATATATTCTAAATATTTTTTATAGATATATAAATCTTTATATAATATTTTATATATATCTTTTTAGCTTATTTTTACCTTAACTATACTTTCTTATTTCTTTTTAATCTATTCGTAATCTTCTAGATCTATCCTGACTTAGTGGTCAAGAAATCGGTTATTTTATCATTTTTTATATATATATATTAGATATAAGTTATCTATATAGTTTATTATAGAAATTCTTTTATATCTTAAATATATTTTATTTATATATAGATACCTATATAATAGTCTATATAGACTTCCTCTTACCCCTTTCTATTTATTATTAATAGAGAATTCTTTTATTAATACTTTAGATACTTCTATAAATTAAATATCCTATTCTTTATCTTCTCTGTAGTATTCAGATATACTTAAATAACTATAATATATAGTTTCTATATATATATAAGTAGCTTCTTCTAAATCTTTAAAGCTGCTACACCAGCTTTTTTCTTTATTATCTTTATAATAATCTATTTCTTATTCTTTATAATACTCCTTACTATTAGCATTAAGTTGTGCTTTAAGTAGCTTATTATAATAGCCCTCTTATTCTTTACTTTTCTCCTAAATTGCTTTCAGTTAGGCTTCTTATTTAGATAATTAATAGTCTCTTTTAAAGTGACTTTTTTTTCTATAGTTATAGCAAGTTACTATAGATTTATTAAACAGTTTCTTTAATTCTAGCTTCTTTTCTTCTATTATATCTAATTCTATTAGCATTAGGCCATATAAGTCTTATTTTTTCAGTTTTTAGTTTATTTATTAAAGTCTTTTTTTATATTATTTTTATTACTAAATTTCTTTTTTCTTAAGTTTTATTTTATAAAACTTATTATCTATCTTAACTATTTTCTTAATAAACTTATTAAGATTGTCTAGTCTGTTATTTTAAATAAATTCTATTTATATCTCTTCTTTTAGTATATTTTTAAAATATTTAATATATACCTTATCATCCCATTTTAAAGATACAATAATTTATTTAAATCTTACAACTAGTTATTATATTAATCTAGTCTATCTTAGACTTTTAAGTTATCTTTCCACAGTATATATTATATTAATATCTTCAAATACTACAGTAAACTTTTTTTTAAATTCTTTATAACTTTTAAATATTTTCTTAGTACTAAAACTCTAATCTTTCTTCTCTTTATTATAATATTCCCTAATTACTAATTCTATCCATTTGAATACTTATCCTATTAGATAGATTAATATATAGATAATCTTAGAGTCTTTAATATATAAAAAAGCACCATTAACTGCTATATATATATCCATCTAGATTAAGAAAGATTATAACTTACTTCTTTTCTCTTTATAGATTTGTAATTTTAGATACTTTAGTCCTTCTTCTATAGATACTTAAATTAAAATTCCTTTAATTATACTTTTTGCCATATTAGTTATTTTTTATTAAAGTAATATTTTCCTAATTAGTTCTAGTTTATAGTATTTAATCTTATACTAATAAAATTAAAATAATAATTCTTTTATTATAAACTTAGATCTGTCTTACTTATAATTAATTTATAGATATTAGTATAAAGATACTCTATATAACTTATAATGTAAGTTAGAAAAGATCCTCTTACGATATATATATCTTAAGATAAGTTTATCTTACTAACCTTAAATAATTAATTAAGCTAGATAATACTAAGATAAAATATAATAGTAAAATTATAACTAAATAAGTTAAAAATAAGTAACTTATATTAAAGAACTATAAAGAACTAAATATATAATAGTAGAGAGTATCTTTATATATCTAGTCTTTTAGATTTTGTATATTATATATTATTTATTATTTTAATAGATAGTAGATGATATATCTTTTTTTAATTAATAATTATTTATTATTTTATATATTATTTATCTATTCTAATAATAGTATATCTTTTAGTTAACCATATGACTTCCTATATCCCATAGGGTAGTACGTGTTACAGTCCGTAACTAGTAACCGTTCGTTCTTTGTATTTGGTGGCCTTTCCTTTCATGTCTTAGTGTTCCTTAGCTTCATGCAGGTTGTTTCGTAACATTTACTAATTATATTCTTTATAAGATATTAAGTTCTTAATCTAGATCTTTATAGTTAATTATATAATCTATTCTATTATTCTAAAATATTAAAATATATTTATCTTTACTTTCTAATAAAAAGTTATTAATACGCTATCTAGTGGTTTAACTATATTAATCTTCTTTATAGGACTATCTATTTAATTTTTTTTTCATAGAGTGATATTATATTTATAGGTAAGATTATACTTTTTCTAGTTTAATGTCTTTTTTTTAAAATAACTTTTTTTTTAAGTTTATTTTAAGGTGTTTTTTAGATTATTTAAAGCTATTATTTCTATATTCTTAAAATACTTATTTAAATATTTTATTTAATTCTAGTTTTTAGAAGACTTTAACTTTATTAATCTATTTTTTTTGTTTATTATTACTTTTATTAAAAGTGGAAATAATTTATTATATAATTGTAATTTGCTAGTAGATAATATTTATCTTTTAAAGGCTATTATTTTTGTTCTAGTTGCTCTACTTTTAATAATATTACTATAAAAAGTATTCTTTTTGTTTATATTTATAGTATATCTTATTCTTTTTATACTGTGCTATTTCTTTTTAGCTAATAGTAGTGTTAAGCTATATCTTAATATTACTATCTTTATTATATTAAGATCTCTTTTTTTTGAAGGAGTTAGCTTGATAATTTCCTCTATAGAACTTATTATTCTTTCTCTCTATTTAGTAGTTAAACTATTGCAGGTTAATTTAAGATGCTGCTTTTATTATTTTTTAAAATATTTTAGGTAAAGGTTTATTATTAATATTATATTCTTAATATCTTTTTTAAGTCTTTAATAAAATTAGTCTTTATGTTTTTAGTTATTATACTTAAGACTGTTAGATACTTATAAATATTTCGAGATATATTCTTTTATAGATCGAACTTATTTAATATTTTAAATCTTATATATAGTGATAAGTTCTTTATTAATAGTTTTATAAAGTTATTTAAATTTATTTTCAAAATATTTATAGCTTCTAAAAAGTAGAATAGTTTTAGATTTAGTATGTCTTTTTTTATTTAACTAGTCTTTAATATAGAGTGTAAACTATTATATTATATCTCTAGTTAGAAAGCTAGAGATAGATAAAATCTTATTTTTTTTATTTCTAATATTTTCTATATTAATTAAAAAGTAGATTTTTATTTATATAAGAAACTGGTTAAAGGTTTCTAATATTTCTAAAAAAGGTTTAATTTTTTTAATTTTTAGTGTAGGTCCTTGTCTGGCTCCTTATACTTTAAATATAGTAATTCTATCTAAGGCTTGCTGAAGCTATTATTAAGTAGTTATAATAGATCTAGAGATATTACTTATAGTTATTCTATTAAAGATGCTGAGTGCTGGAGTATTTCTTGCTATATTAATTAAGATTAATTACTTATCTAGTTCTTATACTTCGTATTATAAGGGTATTTTATTATTAAAACTAGACTAATAATTTATTATAAGATGTAGATTAAGTAGATTATTTTATTAATAAAAGATAATTAAGTAACGAAATAGGCAATTTTTTAAAATAAAGTAAAGTATTATTAGCGTAATAAGCTATAAAGATATTGATTAAGTAAATAATAGTATATTATTTTATATAAAGATAAAACATAGTAGGTTAAATATATAATAATAATAAGTGTCTATATATACTAAAGTTCTTTTATAGTAATTATAGTATTGCTATATAGATTATGTTATTATTTTTATATTAATTATAACATAGCTATAATTATTATATAGTTATATACTTACATAGTATAAACTACTAGGCAGTATATATTAGTAGTCTTATTCTATAGTAAGTCCTGTGCTATCTTAAAATATATACTATTGGCTATATATTATTCTAATATATAAGCTTCTAGTCTTAGAACTAGAATTCTAAGTTCTTTATCCTAAGATAGTCTCTTTATAATAGTAAGTTATATGTGTATCTATATAGCTACTTTTATTTTGTTAGTATAATGGGATAATCTACTCTATAGAAGTTTTGGGTAAGTCTTGTTTATATAAATAGCGTCCGCTACTTATCGATTGGTTGAGCGATAAGCAATCTTCTGACATTAATTAGACATCTAAATTACTCTAAAAAGATTTAAGTATTTCGCTAAAAAAGAAATCTAAAAGAATATAATTAAACTTATTATTAATTAATAATAAATACTTCTAAATAGTAGTAGTAATTATTTTATTTAATTTTTACTATTTAGCCTCTTATTTTTATTTCTCTTTTTCTTTCTTTTCTAACTACTTTAACTCTTCTATCTTTATTATATCTTTTAATATAAAATTACTAGTATATTTATAAAGTAATTTATTTTATATTTTTAAATATTAAAGTTTTATAAACATTTTTTTCTTTTAAATATAAATCTATTTTTAAATTATAACTAGTTTCTACTACTCTTTATTAGTAAATATTATAGAAGATTTAATATATTTTTAGTTTAAATAAGTATATTTACTATAATAAAAAAAATTAATATACTTAATATAAAACTTATTAAACTAAATATAATAAATATAAAGAATAACTATTTTAAAATTTTTTTTTATAAGATAATAAGCTAGTTTATTTTTATAAATTTTTAAATCTTTAATTAATATAGTTAAACTATTATTATAAATATAAGAAAGAATAAAAAAATAATTACTTATCTATAAATGTAGATAATATATAATTATTTATTAAGTTATTAAGATACTAGCTTAGAAAAAAAAAATTATTAAAAAAATAAATAATTTATAGCTAACTATTATTATTTATATTAATAACTATTAAATAATATTATATAGATACTATATCTATATAAAAAATATATAATATTAATTAAAATTAATCTAATGCTCTAAATATATTTTATAAATTATAATAAACTAAAAATAGTACTTCTAAGTATAAAATTAAAAATTTTATATAAAGAAGTAATAATACTAAATATTAAAACTAGACTTTAATATCTATAATTATATAAAAATATTTATTTATTATTATATATTTAGTTTATTATATTTTATTTTTTTTCTAAAATAGTATATTACTATTTATTTTTTAATATATTTTGTAGTTTATTATTATAATAATACTCTATTTTATTATTTAATTATTTATAAATTGTTCTCTTTTATTTTTTATTAATAGAATATCTATCTATGATTTATATCTTAATAATAAATTATTAAACCGTTTGACAGATTAATATTTAAATAAATAACTAAAAATAGAGAATAAATAATTATTATATTCTATTTATAAAAACTAATAAATATTAAATAAAACTATAATATATATAATTAAGAATTACTAATAATAGTTAAAGCTTTTAAGTAATAAAAACACTATCTTTAAAAAATAAAATATAAAATAATAATAAAGAGTAATTATTATAATTTAACTTATTTTATAATAATAAAACTACTATTAGAAAGACAAGTCAGATAGATATTAAAAATAAAAAAATTTAATTTTAAAATTAAATATATTAAGAGAAAAGAAAATATTATTATAAATACTCTTAGCCAAAGACCTAATTATAGAATTAGAATTAAATAACTAAAAATAAGCATTCTATAATAAAATAATAATAGAATTTATTATAATAGAAAAGCTATCTTAGTTATAACTATTATAATATATAAAACTAAGTTTTAATAGAAACTAAGATAAGTAATAGAAATAGATAAATAAATCTAAAAAGAGTTAGATACTAGAATAATAAAACTAGAAAAGAGACTAGCTATATAGAAAGATTAAATTATAATTCTATAAAAAATAATTATTAAAATTATTAAAATATATTATAATCCGCTAAATAGAGAATACTAAGAAACTAAAAAGATATTTGAAATAATATAATAAACGTATTACTATCTAAATATTATAAAAAAAGTAGTAAAATATATTTAGTAATATAATAAATATAATTAAAATAAACTATTATAATATAAGCTTTATAGAAAAATAAATATTATAATAATATTAATATAAGTATAGAATAGTATTATAATAGATTTTATTTAAAAATTATTAAAATCTAAAGATTTAATTACTAGAGTTATATATACTAATGTAATTATTATTATAGATAGATTTATAAAATATATTATCTTAAACTTAACTTTAAAAGAGATATTTATAGAATAATATATAATATTAATATTTAAAATTATATTTAGCTAGACTAGATTACTAATAAAAATAACTTTA